>JABUQX010009293.1:60000-85000 GCA_015478945.1 Trachelipus rathkii | reverse complement strand
GAACGTTTGTGGTTATGGTTAGTGACTCCCCCCCGAGTTATAGGCACATGCACAATATAACTTTTTAACTCCCTTGAAAATCATTAATTTTAAAATTTTTAAACCTTTGTATAACGGTGAAAAATAAAATATATCAGTCTATTTATTTATCCTTAAATGGCTAATTGAAATAAAATTTGTACATATAATGTATATTGTACAGTTTAGTATATTAAAACATATTTTATTGACTAGTTAATTACGTAGGATATTTATTCCAATTACCAGTACAGTAACTGTACACATCTTATTTGAACAAGAAAAAGGCTTTTTTTTAAATGAACAAAAATTTATATCAATCTATATAGCCTTTTATTAATTTGAGATAATATTTTTTTTATATTTAATTGAATAGTTTGACTGTAATATAAAATTTTTAAAGTTATCCAATTGCACACAAAAATATTTTCTTTCAAAGTGTAAATGAAATTGAAGGAGTTGGAGATGAAGGCGGTTCCGAATCTGTAGATTGCATAGGCTGCTTTTTTGAGAAATACATCGTTATCGGCAATTGACGCTTTTGCCTTTTTAACTCACCAAATATTTCTTCATATGGTTTTAAATCATTTTTCAATTTCTTTTAATTTTGAGACTGCATTCCATTGAAGGATCTTTGACGATAATGAAATTATTTAACTGTTTTTGTCATACGAAACACAGTTCACCTAATGTATTTAAATCCCAATCCAATCATTTACTACAGCATTTTTTTCATCGTCATCCTTCAAGTATCCAACTGAATTTAACAAGTTCAGCTTAACACCTTCAATTCGGTTAATGTCTCCCTTATTCCCTTTCATCTTATTATCTTAAATTTCTTTACTTGGTGGAGGCCGTCAAATCATCACACCACGTGATGAGCATTGCAACAAGTTTGCAACTTCATCTTCTGCAGTTGAAAATCTGTAACGCATATTCACTCCATAAATTTTTCCAGCAAGCGTTAACTGAGTGTGGTTTAATTTGATCAAATTGCCTCCTTAAAATAATTTACACAGTCTGCAATATTTAAAGATTTCCTCCAGTCATGACGTTTGCATTCGAATCCTCATGCAAGAAAATTACAAATCCGTGTGAATGTTATCTTTATGTAATTTAGCTTTGAAACATCGATTCACTCCTTGATCTAAAAGCTTGAAGAATTGAAGTATTGGCTGGGAACAAATACAACTTCGACATTCTCATTGGCAGTTTTTAGCCCTTCTGGATGACCGCCATCATTGTCAAGTATAACAGACCTTTAAATGGCATTCTCCTTTATTTTCAAGGTAACTCTTGACATTCTGTCTGAAACAAACATTATGAACCCAGTCTTTTAATAAATCACTTGTGACCCAAGGCCTTTTTTATTGGAACTGTCAGAAGGCTGGCAATAGGATTTTTGTTTTTCCTCCCCATCAAATAGGTTTGGCCTGACTTATGAAAAGGGAAGCCAGGCTTTAATAAGTGGCCAGGCCTGCATTGCAGCAAATAAATATTGTCATGCGATCCTTTGCTGCTTTGAAGCCTGGGCCTCGCTTTTCATTTTTAGAAATGTATGTGCGATCTGGCATTTTTTTTTTTCAGAGAAGCCCAGTTTCATCAGCATTGAAAACTTGTTCAGGCAGTTACCTTTATCTTCATTTAATTTTTCAATAAATTCATCTGGAAAAAGTCTTCTTGCTGCTTCATTATCTGCGGACATCGATTCTCCTGTCGTACGAATATTTTTTTTAAAGCAAAAACGCTTTTTTGAAATTATCAAGCCAACCCTGGCTAAATTTATCTTTGTCATGTTCGATTTTTAACTTCATCCACATATAATGTATGGAGGCTACTGTTCTTAAACGTTATTATCCGTCACAAAGCTTCATTTTCGATTCATGTCTACGAGCCAGATATTTAATGCCTGTTTTCAGTTTTAAACCAACGTATTTCATCTTCGCAGACAGGCTTGATCATTTTAGATTGCCATCTTAAAAGATCTTCCTAGGGTATGACTGCGTTCTTAAGTGTCTTTTTTTCTTTGTTTTTAAAATTGTTTCGAATTGTCGATTCACTTTTCTCCGATATTACATGAAACAGCTTGTTTATAGAAGAACAGCTCTTAATTAAACTTAAAATTTTTTAATTTTCCTCTTCCCAGTGATATGCCAATCTATGCTTTTTTTTTAGAATTTGGTTGTGGTATGTTTCGTTCTTCTCTCAAGCTATGGTAAAAAAAATATTTATAAATACTGTACACACTGTATTAAAATTTTGTTAATATCTTCAGCGAGAGAAAGCAATAATATATAACCGCTATCATGCCAGAGTGCAACGAAGGTTACAGATAAACAGCCTTCATTGCCACAAGAGGATACCCTTGTGGAACTCTAAAGTTATTCATTTCTCTTTTCATTTTAACTGTACTGACTAATGAATTTACATTTAAATTTTAATTTTTATTATCTTTTAACATATGTATTAAGACAGAATTTTAATTGTATTTTTGTAATTTTTTAATTTTTCTTTTTATCTTTTACCACCGCAGTATAGCAAGCCAGCGTTCTATAAGACTGCGTTCTAGAGGGACGACTGTTTATATATTCTATATATATATATATATATATATATGTATATATATATATATATATATTATATATATGATATTATATATATATATATCTATATATATATAATATATATATATATATATATATATATATATATATATATATATATATATGCGAAAATAAGATAATTATTCTTTGAATGTTTTTTTTTAAATGCTGTCAATAATTAATCAATCCTTTGCTGATAATAATTTTATAAATGCCCAGTTTTTGGGCAGGCATTTATGAATGTGGCAATGCTGGACAAATGCCCATGGTTTATAAATGGCTGCCACATGGCTTTTGGCCCAGCGTAACGATCCAACTATATATATTATAAGTATTATATAATATATTTATATTATAATATAATACTATATTACTATATAGATATATATATATATATTATATATATATATATATATATATATATATACTATAAACAATAAACAGCAAGAAGGCATGAATCTTTGAAAATTAATTTATTAATAACAACAAGAAATTGAGAATTTTTTCAACTTAGATGTTTAAATATTAATATTAATTATTTTAAAAAAACTTGAATTCTTCTAAAAACAAGATCATTTCTCTTGTAAGTAGAATCTCGACAGAAACTACATGTTTATTCGGGAACTCTGAGCAGTTATTAAATTTTTTCCCTCCCGTCCCGATGGAGCAGATTCATAGAAACAAGAAATTTTATATATATATATATATATATAATATATATATATATATATATATATATATATATATATATATATCTATATATAAATATATATATATATATAAGGGAAGTAACATAATACTATATATATAATTATTATTATGTCGGTTTTTAAGATATATATAATTGAATCTGTAAATGATCCTTCTAAAGATATAATAAGATAATAATCAATTAATACATAATAAATAATAATAATAATAATAATAAAATAATAATTAATAATAATAATGTAATCATAATATAATACATAAATAATATAATCATAATACATAACATATAATAATCAAATAATAATAATTTATAATAATAATAATACAATAAATACATATAATAATAATAATATAAATCATAACTATAATAATACTAATAATAATAAATCAATATAATAATACACTAATAATAATAATAATAATAATAATATTATAATAATATAATAATAAAATCATTATTATCATCAATATTCATTATTACTTATTATTATTATTATTATTAATTATTATTTTATTAGTTATTATTATTATTATTATTATTATTATTATTCTTATTATTATTATCTTTATTATTATTATTAATTATTATTATTATTATTATTATTATATTATTATTATTATTATTATTATGATTAATAATAGTATTATAGTCATTTATCGCTGCAATAAATATAAAAGCCTTTGTGGCTCATATTTATGTTTGAAAATTCAATGAAAAAATAGAGCGGGCAAAAGTTTGGCAAAGCCGTACATTTGGATAATCCGAATAGGTAAATATCTGACTCGTTTCACCTAGAGTAACTACATCAACAATTTTGACCTCTTTTTGGCTTTAAGCTTTAAAAATATAGTATCATAAACCTGGCGAATATTTCTAATTTACTGTAGCCTTATTAAAATGCAGAGTTATTATTATTATTTTATTATTATTATTATTATTATTAGTTATTATTAATTATTATTGTTAGTATTTTATTATTTTTTGTTAATTATTATTATTATTTTATTATTATTATTATTATTCATTATTATTATTATTATTATATTATAATAATTATTACTATTATTAGCATTATTAATTATTATTAATTATTTATTTTTATTATCATTCTTTGTTTTAAGAAAACTTCAACTACATTTTATTTAATTAATTATATATATATTATATATATTATATATATATATATATACTATAATTATATATTATATATATACTATATATATATATATATATATATATATATATATATATATATTATATATATAATATATATATTAATACTGTATATGTCTTTACTACTTTGTCTATCTTATCGACAAAATCTTTTCCTCTTTCTGCCGCATGTTGTTGGACAAGGAAATTTTAATTCTTTCATTCCTTATTTTTCCTTCTTAATATTAGTGATAAGTACCTTTTCTCGTGTCTTTAATGGAAGCGATATCAATGTTTCCTGGTCAATAATTATTTAACTGTGTTTTGCATTCAACACTGACCCTTGCGCCTGTTTCTGCCTAGGGGAACTGACCTAACCTTGTCTGGAGTTTGCGTGACCAGATCTTGGCTTGGTACATACAGCTCTACTAGAAATAGTAACAGTAGCGGCATATGTTTTTTTTCGTGCTCATGAACTTGTACAATTCTCAGTGATCTTTTTTTAATTCCTCTCATTCAAGCCGATGAAACTATAACTAACTTCCCTATTTACACATGGTTCAGTGCTACTTCTGACGCTCTCGACTAACATTAGTCCTAAACTTTGCAAGGGGAGCTCGTGTTTGATTTTTCCTCAGTTCAATTTTTGTAGACTGTTCGTGCTTGTTTGCTGTTTCATTAATCTACCGTAAAGCATGAAAAAGCTTCTTACTTTAATTTATAATTCCCCAATGTCACATTTTCCTTTCTGTGTATCAGGTCAAGTCGGTCTTTAATGACTTAATGAATTAATATAGCGTCTAGCGACTACTGTATTAGTAAACGTCTGTTTTCTTCCAGCAGAAACACTGTGACATTTAATACTTAATAATAATAATAATAAATAATAATAATAATAAATAATAATAATTAATAATAATTAATAATAAATAATAATAAATAATAATAAATAATAATAATAATAATATAATAATAATCAATAGTAATCAGATAATAATAAAAATAATAATAAATATTATATATATATTAATATATATTATATTATATATATATCTAATAATATATATATATATATATATAATATTATATATATAATATATATATATATATATATATATATATATATATAGTATTTATATATATATATTAGTATATATATATATTATATATATATATATTATATAATATATATATACTATATATATATATTTATATATATATATATATAATATATTTATATATATATAATAATATATATAATATATATTATTATATATATATTTAATAATATTTTATATATAGTATATATATATATATATATATATATATATATATAACTAGTATATATATATATATATATATATATATATATATATACTATTATATATATATATATATATTATATATATATATATATATTTAGTATTATATAGCTATATATATAGTATTAATATATATTTTTTTGATATATATAATATATATATATACTATATATTATATATATATATAATATAAATATATATATATATATAAATTTAAAATCACTTACCGGCTGAAAATAAAAAGACGAATTTTTCCTTACGGAGGAAAAATAGTCGTATAATAAAGATGTCGGGACAAAATTTGACAAAAATAATTTTAATTTAAACGTTCCTTTTAATCAGAATAATACTTTTTGATAATCTGAGTCAATGGTAGTACCACTTTGAAAATATTTAACTTTCAATAACAATTTTTGAAATATTGAAACCTATTTCAATTATATTATATCATATATAATATATATATATAATATATATATAATACTATATATTATATATATATATATATATATATATATATATAATTTATTACTATAAATAATAATATATATATATATTATTATATAATATTATAGTTATAATATTATCTACAATATATATAATATAATATCATATATGATATATTTGTATAATATATATAATATAATATTAATATAATATATATTTAATATATAGTATATATATATACCTATATATATATAATATATATATAATCATATTTAAATATATATATATATATATATATAATATTATTAGTGACTATAAAGTTTCTGTTATTATTTAACTTTTTAATTCAAGAGGTAATTTTACATGTATATATTTTAATAATGAACAATAAGTAAAAACATTCTTTTCTCTTTTATTATTATTATATATTATTTTTATTATTATTATTATTATTAATTATTATTATTATTAAGTATTCTTACCTATTTTAAAGTAAAATAAATAAGTTTAGTTAAAAAGATATTTGAATTTAATTATTAATTATTATTGAATAGGTTATTATTATTATATTATTATTATTATTATTATTATTATTATTATTATTATTATTATTATTATTATTATTATTATTATTATTATTATTATTATTATTATTATTATTATTATTATCTAGGAATATGTTTTTAGCTTACCAACTCGAGCCCTTAATGACATAAATTGCATGAAAAATTTTATAACTTTTCATTTAAAATTAAATGAACTACTAATAAAACTAATTCTATGATTGGGAATTTTTTCGGAAATGACAACAAATACTTGATAACCATTATGCTAGTCGTACACTAGCTACTTTTGTGTATGAAATTTGTCTAGAGGCTCAGAGATAGCAAAAGGAAGAACTTTTTAAAACTATTTTTATGTATATAAAATATATATATTATATATCTATATATATATATATATATATATATTATATTATTATATATACTATATACTATATATACTATTATATATATATATATATATTATATATATAAGTATCTTTTATAACTTTATAGAGGTAAAATAATTTTACATGTATATATTTTAATAATGCAATAAGTAAAAACTTCTTTTCTCTTTTACTGGAACAGCTGGGAAGAAGAAATGTGAAGAACCTGAAAAGAGATTGGAAGAGCTATCTGAAAGCTCAAAAATAGTTTAAGCCGCGATTCAGAAGAAAAGATTGAATGCGGAAGAGTAAAATTTAATTAAAATTCTTAAAAAAATACAGTTTCATACAAAAAAAGAAAAATTTGTAAAATGTTTGAAGTAAACAGCACAGTAACAATAGCAAAATTATTATTGAATTTAACCAAAATCAATATTTTATAAACATGTTCAAGAGAGGAGCAGCAAAATTTTTATATTTATGTCTTCCCGTTAATATAATAGATGATGGAGTTTAAAAAAAAAAAATTATTTGAGAAGCTAGAAAATTTTTTAATCTGTTCTTTTTGATAACAATGAAAAATTAAATATGGCTTGGATATATATATATATTTGGATATAGGATGGAATTAGTGAAAAGTCAGTGGAAATGATTTTGTGTTCAAAGAAGATTGGATGTTTCGTCGAGGTCAGAACATATGAAGATTTTCTTTGCATGGTTATAGGGCGACAGGGCTAGCAACCCGGTCCTTTCCTTCTGCTTATATTACTCTTGGACCAGCGTTGGATTCTTATGCGCCTAGAAGCACAATCATCTGGAGAACTCTGGGAGAACGAGTTTTGAGGCCTAATGGAAGAAGATGCTAGTTCTACTGAAAGGGCCAAACCCTACCATGACAGAGTGTTTTAACTCAAGGACTGGCGTCGGAAACCATTACGCCCGAGAAATGGTTTTCTAGAGTGTTCTAGTGTTAAGAGTTTCGGGCCAGAAGGAGAAGACGCTGGACCAACTGACAGGGCGAAAGCCCTTCCTGGGAGTTGTTATAGATTATAGATATAGATATATATAACTCTGAACCACAGTTTTGTAACTCTTAAGTATAACACTTTATCTCCAGCAGCTTCACCCTTCTCTAAACGTACTTTCTGGCACTAATCGAGGTTAATCTGCGGGTTCAATTGGTCAATTTCTTTGCTATCTATAATCGCGTTGGATATGATTCTGTTTTTAATTTTTGGCTTCGGTAAACGCCTTTGATATCCGCTGAAAACGGCGTGGTACTTGATCACCAAAGAAATGAGTAGGTTCATTCTATTTTCAACGAAATCATTTTCTCCAAAATCCATGGCTTGAAGGCTCTCATTTTCGTGCCATTCAGGAGCAAGACAATGGGTATCGGGAGTGGAAAAACTCTTTCTCTTTTCACTCTTACTAATTTTCATTATGCCAGGAATCATTGCAGAGATGTTACTCGACAGGTATTAAGCTTGCCTCACTAAATGGAAGTGCGCTGACCTTACTTTGGTTCTTCTACTGGCCCTCTTGAAAAAACCTCTCCTACTAACTATTCTGCAATCTGCCATCCCTCCCTTAATTCATTTTGATGGCTGTGTGCTATATACCATTTTTAAAAGGCTATCTCATCTGGCATTCGCTTTTGTCACCTAATTCACCCTGAATGATTCAGGCATGTCCTCTTACCTCCTTCTTCCTCTCAGGTTATGCCATGTCATTAGTTTGATCAGGTGTGTGAAATCCTGAGTTCAATGAATGTTAGAAAGGCTAGTTGCCCGGACGGCATTCCCCCCCCCCTGTTTGGAGGGAGTGCTCTTCTGAGCTGGCGCCTATCCTCGTTCAACTCTGCTCTCTCACATGCTTGAGCGCGTATATGTTCAACGATCCGAAACAAGGGTTGCCCGTTCTTAATCCCCTCTCTAACTATTGTCCTATTGCTTTATCTCCTTCTGGCTAAAATCATTGAAACTACTCCTTAACTCCATTTCCCTAGATTATCTGGAAATTTCATTCCATCTTTCAGATAATCACGTTGGTTTTCAATCGCTCGAGGTCAGCTTGGGTGACGTGATTTCATAATTCGCTGAACTAAGGTCTTCCCCTTAGGGAAATTGGAGGACTCTTGGTGTGGCACTTGACATATCAAAATTTTTTTTTACCGGTTATGACAGGAGCCCATATTCTCTAAGCTTCTTTCCTTGGGGTTCCCTCAATTTCTTTGCATCACCGCATGTCCTAGATTTCTTTCCGATAGCTCCATTTCAACTCTTGTTGATGGAGCGATCTCTTCACACTTCTGCTAACAGGGTGTTCCTCAAAGGTTTTGTCATATCTCCATATATATATATATATATATATATATATACTATATATATATATATTTATATATATATATATATATATATATAGTATATATATATATTATATATATATATATATCTATATATATATATATTATATATATATATATAATATATATGTTTAAAATGTGATTTATATATTTCAATTGTGGCTGAAAATGTTATCGCTTTTTTATTTTATTTTAGTATATGATGCTTCTATTGGCATTGTATCAATCCTAACTCGTTAGAACAGTTATACAGTAAAAAAACGACAAGAAAAATAACAGATCTGTTACATATGTATCCAATGCATAATTTGGGTGTTAGATTGGGAGACCTCAGACAGGACATTGGGTGCTTTCACATTGTATGTTCCGTTGTGAGTTGAAGAACTGTGTCAGTTCACACAGTAAGAACAATTATTTGGTTTTGGAGTGCATGACTTTTTCAGGGAGTCTCAAAATCACTTCGATGATTGTTACATTGCTCCCTGTATCATGAGCCGGCTTTAAACTTAAAAACCCAAAAAGGACATTATGTATCCACAGGTAAGATCCGCAATATGTCCTGTGCCCCATGGGGTAGGAATACCTGTTCCTTGTGCTTCCTCGAACTTAGTTGATGCATTGTGATGATCTGGAAAGAGAGAGTAAATCTTGTGATGATGATAATGACCAAGATGATGTTTATAATCCCGGTTGTGAAAAACTGCCAGTTTCCAACACAGTCGAATTGAATGATTTGGTGAGAAACTTTGGGCCTCTCTAAAGATTTAGCATAACTTTTAAGCTCACGGTTGAAGGAAAAACATGTTAGCCAAAGGGACGTCGTTTTCATGGTTTAAAGATAAAGAGGAAGACTTGAACAGTTTTTCCCACAAAGACGACGTCTAGTGTACTGCCTGATGTATCCTGGATCTCAAAAATGTTTAAGGAATATTGAACTAAAATGAAACGACCGGTGCACCCTTTATCCGACTCATCGAAAAAGACTCTCAAAGCTGCTACTTCTCTTTAAAGGTAGTAGCTATGTTTCCTTACCTGTGGGCCATTCTGTTCATTTGAAAGTGTGTTATAAAATTTGGAGATGATTCTAACAATACTTAAATATACGACCATGGTTGGACCACTTGTGGCGATTTAAAGGTACTCTCCATGTTACTAAGACAACAGAGTGGATATACAAAGCATTCGTGTTTCCCATGTGAATGGGATAGCCGTGATAGGAATCGGCATTATATTAAAAAAGAATGATCACTTCAGAAAATCCCTACAGCCTGGGATAAAAAATGTACAAAGAGAGAGTTTGTAGATCCCAAAAACAGTTTAACATCCCCACTTCACATAAAATTAGGATTGATGAAATTGTATTGATGGCACCGCCAAAAGATGGAGAGTGTTTTAAATATCTTTGCACCAAGTTTCCTAATTTGTCAGAAGGCAAGCTAAAGGAAAGAGTATTTGTCGGTCCAGACATTTGAAAACTTATGAAAGATGACGTAGTTGAACAAAGATGGGAGAAATAGAAAAACAAGCTTGGAAAACATTCAAAGACGTTGTGAAAAACTTCCCTGGAAACAAAGATACAAATTCCAAAACTTTTGTTGAAAATATGTTAAGAACTTTTAAAGACTTGAGTTGCAACATCAGCATTAAAGTTTACTTTTTTACCTTCACACCTGGATTACTTCCCAGACAATCTAGGAGCTGTGAGTGAAGAACAGGGTGAACGATTTCACCAAGATATAAAGGAAATGGAAAGACGATATCAGGGAAGATGGAATGACAGCATGATAGCTGATTACACCTGGATGCTTAAGAGAAACAATCCACATGACGAGCACAAGCGGAATAGTATCAAAAGATTTATCGACGAAAACAGGAAACGATATTATGAAGACTTAGACTGATTTTAAATGATATTTGTATTATTTTGGGTTATTTCAGCTACACGTTTCGTACTCTGTATTCCTATGTAAGCGTTGGAAATATATTTTACTTAATAAATTTTTGGATCCGCTTATCCAAATTTTGGCTTATACCCTTTTGTAAAATACTTTACGTAATGGAAAAACAACTGAGGTCATATTTGAAATCATGACAACAAATCCAATATAGTGAAGACAATTTTCCAAAATTTAAATTTTGCAGGCCTGTGTAATCCGAAGATATATGGACTGAGTTTCATAAAATTGTCACCAGTATACGGCTCTTCATAATCTTAACAACTACCGTTTCGTGACATCTCGCGTATTTATGTCTTGAAAATTATCGAAATCCTACTTGCGTTACTCCGTACCTATTAAAATTATGGATTAATAATATCTCAAAATGCTATGACTAATGTCATAACATGGAGCGAGTTCTTAATTACAATTTTTGCTTTACAAAAGCATTCACGAGGTTCGCGTTCATGTTTGTAAACAATGGGTAGGCTAGCCAGGGCTGGCCTATGCTCTTGTGTCCTAAAAATTTAAAGTCATTTTCTCATTACGAGCGATTATTTCTTTTTGTGGTGTCATCGTTCTCTTGATGTGACGTCATTGTCTAAAAGACATCACACCTCCCATAATATGGTTCAAAAGCGTTGTAACTTTATAATTTCTCAAATTATGTCATAATTTGAACTTTGAACCTAGGAGCGCAACTTCTGTTTCATTATTTTATTTAATTTAATTAAAGAAATATTAAAGGATTAAATAAAAAAGTTTTTATTTAATTACATAAATTCAATGCAGAAATGTGAATATAAATCGTTTGGAAAAATGATTATAATGTCAAAACAAAGTTGTCAAAGCAGAAAAGACACAGTATGAAGAAAAAGGAACTTCACCAGATTATATTAGTTACGTTATTGTGGTCAAATTATGATTCATGATCTTCTATATACTATTAATACAAATCTTTCATTTTTATGGACCCATTTTTTCGCTCATCTATGTTACGAATATAATAAAAAATATAAAAAATAATTAATTTAAAGCTTCACAACTAAGTTAACATTATATATTGAAATTTAAGCTATTATCATAGCTATTATCTATCTATATTCTATTATTTTTAAACGTCATTTTTTGCTCCACATTTTTTCGACACTTTGTCCAGCTGGCTCGCTCGCCGCTCATTAGGTAAGGTTGAAAACTTGCGTAAAAGCGGAGCGCGGCGAAGCTGCATATTTGAATTATTATAAGTTATAACGTTTTTAAACCGTGCTATGTAAAGATGCGATGTCATTAGAATACTGACATCACATCATGAAAAATGGATCAAAATCTGAAAACGACTATAAATTTTTATGACTCCCGAGAGTAGGCTAGTCCTGGCTAGTCTACCCTTTGCTTACAAACATGGACGTTGACTCCGAGAACACTTTTGTAATACAAAATTAGTAATTAACAATTCTCTTTACCTGTCTTTAAACTTTGACGCCAGCCATAAATAACATTCTGAAAAATTATCAACTCATAATTTCAATATAATTGAAAAATTTTGCTCTAATATTTTTGTTATTTGTGATACCAATTTGTTTTGACATTTACGAGCAGTGTAGAACAACTAATTTATTAATTCATTTAAAATTAATTATGTTCGAAAACTCAGGTAGCCAGATTTCTAGCTACTTTTCCATAAATCCGTCAATTTTTGAGTTTCCATTCCCTATTTACAGAAACTGAATCCCTTTTTTGGTGTAAATCGTCTTTTAGTAATTAAATTATAAATTTTCAAAAAAAAATTCTCTCCTTTTATCACTAAAGCAAACCATTCAGATGATCCAATGGAAATTGATAATTCTTTATAATTAAACATAAATATATATAAGAAATTATAGTTATTGTAAATATATTAAGTAATCACGTTCGTATAAATAATAATAATTTTTAAAAAGAAATTTTGCCAAAAGAATATATTCAATATATATTCATTTATAAATTAATAAATATTGTTGATCAAAATTAGTCCAAATTTTGAAATTATACGTTATCTTTAATGAACAAATCAAAGGTTCCGCAGCTGCACAGATAAGAAAGAGATAAAGTCAAAATGTATTTCTCTTTAATTGAGCAATGACAAATCTACACTAAAATCTTAATCTATCCTCATTTTTCAAATATATATATATATATATATATATATATTATATATTATATATATATAATTATATATATATATATATATAATATATATATAAAAAAATTAAAATATATAGTTTTATATATATATATATATATATATATATATATATATATATATATATATATAATGATAAATATATAGTGTTTTTAGTATAATATATATATATTATTATATATTATGTGGGTATATAGTATATACGTATAGTTGTAGGGTATAGGTATTGTGGTATGAATAGCGTGTATATACGTATATGATTATATAGTTGTTATGAGGTAGGTATTATTTGTGGGCGTAATGGGGTAGTTATATAGTTATTAGTGGTATATTTATAATGTATTAGGGGTGTATTTAGTGGTTGGTGGTATTAGGGTTGTGATGTAATATATATATGATATAGGGTATATATTTAAGGTTTATAAGTGTATATATATGTTGTGTGGTTATAGTTACGGTATTATACGTATATATATAATAATAGTAGGTATATACTATATATATGTATATTTAGGTTATATAGAGTAGGAGTAATATATATTAGGATAGATAGTTAGTATAGTGTTAGGTAGTTATGTTAGTTAGGTAGATGACAACGGTGGGTATAGTACGTGTATGTTGTAGTTAGTATGATTAAGATATTGTGATTTATATTATATATGATAATATATATTTGGTAGGTAGAGTTTTAGTAGTATTATTTAGTAGTTGTTAGTTTGATTTAGTGGTTAGTTAGGGAGTATGATATTGTAGGTTTTATATAATGGTGTGTGAGTTATGTGCTTTATAGTTATGATAGGTGTATATATATGGGTTATTTAGGTGTTTATAAACTGATGTGGGTGAGGTGTTAATAGTAGTGAGTGAGTGATATTATATGTATGTTAGTATTGATATGTTATATTATATATTTTATTATATATGATATAGGGTATATATGTAGGTATGGTATTATACGTGGTTTATATAGTAGGGTATATTAGTTAATATATTGTAAGGTTATGTTTTATATTATAGTATATTAGTTATTATAGTAGTATAGGTATGAGTGATATAATATAAATTAGTAGTATATTGATATAAGTATATATAGTAGTGTGTGTGTGTGTATATATATATATATATATTAGTAGTGTGTGTTAGTATTATAGTATTGTGTATATTATATTAGTGGTTGGGTTGTGGGTGTGTTGTGTGTTGTTTTGGGGTTATATAGTATATAGTATGGTTTATTAGGTATATATATTTATGTAAGTATATAGGTATGTATATTAGTATAGTGTTTAGTATAGTAGGATTCAATTTAATATAAAGTAGAATTATGAATTTTAAGCTATAATTTTTACTTCCCTTGTTTAGAAGATGGTGTTTTTTAAGAGTGTTGTTATTATTTGTGTATTGGATGTATTGTATTATTGTATTTGGGTAGTTTGATTTTATGTATTATTATTATTATTTATTTGCTATTATTATTTATTATGTATTGTATTTAATGTTTAATTTGATTATTTTAATTTTTATTCATTTTCAGATATGTATATTATGATATTGGCTGATTGGGATTTTGTATCTTATTTATTATATATTATTATTGTTATTTGAATAAATTTATATCTTATTTATGGTACTTTATTTATTTATTATTATTATTATGGATTTAATGATTTATTAATTATTATTATTATTATTATTAATTTGTTAATTATTATTATTATCATTATTATATTATTATTATTATCATTATTATTTGGGCTCAATGGACTATTATTAAAATTAGTTAATTAATATATTAATTAATTTTATTTAGTATGTATATTATTATTATTAGTATTGAGTGTTATTAGTATTTGATTATTTATTATTATTTTTTATTATTATTTTATTATTTATTATTATTATTATTATTGATTATTTATTATTTATTATGGTATTATTATTATTATTATTATTATTATGTATTTTTTGGGCATTCATGTTCTATTAATGTAATATGTGAGTTACAAGGTTAGTTAGTATACTATTCGCTTAAATTTTTTTAATGTTAATTAAATTAAAATGGTAAAAGGTTATTTAATTATTATTGATTTATTTATTATTATATTATGTTAAATGTTAGTAGTTGTTATTATTATTATTTATTATTATTATTATTGAGTTTATTATATTTTATTATTTTATAGTTTATTATTTATTGAGTGTGCAAATTCCAATTAGAAATATTAGTTTATTATTATTATTATTGAGTTATTATTATTATTATTATGTAATTATTTTATTTAGTATTTATTGAATTAGCAGTTATTTTTAGCCTATTGATGTGATATTGAATTTATTTATTATTATTATGAATGAATTATTATTATTATTATGTATTGATGTAGTTATTATTATTATTTATTATTATGTATTATTATTTTATATTATAATATTAGTTATGATCTATGTATTATATATAGATAATTTGATTGTTTATTATTATTATTATCAATTAATAGATTATTATGTAATGTATTATTGTTAATTATTATTGAATTATTATTATTAATTATTTTGATTATTTATGTGGGTGATTTGATAATATGATTGTAAAAGATATTATTATTATGATGGGTATTATTATTATTATTATTAGTTATTATTATTATATTATTATTATGTATTTAATTTATTATTATATTTATTTTATTTATTAATTATTATTATTTTATGTAGTTGAATGTATTGATTTATAGGTTATTATTATTATTATTATGTATTACAAGTAGGGTGATTATTTATTTGATTATTAATTATTATTATTTATTATTATTATTATATTAATTATTATTATTATTATTATTATGTATTATATTGATTATTATTTTATGTATTTATGATTGTTCAGAGGATTTATTATTAATTATTAAAGTGATTTTTTTTTGTTTATTATTATTATTATATTGATTGTTGATTATTTATTATTATGATTATTTATTATTAGGATATTATTATTATTACTTATTATTATTATTGATTATTATTATTATTATTATTGTATTTTAGTGTTGGATTATTATGTAATTTGAGTTGTTACTTCATTAGTTGTAATGTATTGTTAGTTGTGTGATGCATGGTGTAAGTGTTGTCCTGATTATATTGTATAAATATTTTTATTAGTATGTTATTCTATTGCAGTCAAATTTGTTTTGGGATGTTACAAATATGCGAGCTCAATCCTGAGATACTGCCATTGTGGACTAAAAATTTAATCATACCTGTATTTATTTTTAGAGCTCAAAGGACGCAAGATTTTGTGTGTGCATAGTTGAGTAGCCGGTCCTTTCAGAAATGGGTATTTTGCGGCATTAAATTATGTACTATAATAAATGGTAAAATTAAATAGATGGTATTTGTGCTTCATTTTTTGGTCTTATATATATGATTGTTGTTATTGATTTCATTGATTTGATTCATTGTGATTAATCGATTAATTATTTATTTATTATTAATTATTATTGTGATTATTATTATTGTATTTATTATTATTATTTATTATTTATTATTTATTATTATTATTATTATTTATTATTATTATTTCGTGATTATATTATTATTTATTATTATTAATATTATTAGTTATTTAGTTTTTATTTTTATTTTATGAATATTATTGTTATTAGTTATTATTGTGTGTGTTGGTTGTGGTTTATTAGTATTGTATATGATGTAATTTATTATGTGGAGTGGGTATTAGTTGTATTGATTTTATCATTATTTATTTATTATTAAGGTATGTATTATTGAATTATTGTATTGTGATTTATTTATTAATGTTAGTTTTTATTAGTGTAATATAGAGTTGAATATTTGAATCAATTTTTCAGCTTTTAGAACGTTTGTGAGTGTGTGTGTGAGTGGATGCAACTCGGTTTAAAAGCATGTCTTGTTAGGTAGTTGGACCATGGTTGTGTTCCTAATTAATGTGTGTTTAGAGTTGCTTTTCGCTTATGGACTCCAACACTTTAACGAAGAGGAGAAGAAATGTAATGAAAATGGAGAGAATAGAGAGAAAGAAAGAAAGATAAAGGGGAACCATAGAGAAGAGAGATAGATAGAAGAAAGAAAGAAAGAAAGGATAAGAAAAAAGAATTTAGAAAGAATGAAAGAAAGAAAGGAAAAGAAAAAGAAGATTGGAGTAGTATGAAAGGAAAAAGAAAGAAAATGGAAACAAAAGAGAAGAGGAGAGATATATGAAGAAGATAGAAAAAAAGAATGAGAGGAAAAGTAAAGAAGGAAACTCGAAGGGAAGGAAAGGGTAACGATGTCTTACGCGAAAAGAAAGGAAAAACAAGAAAGAAAAGGAAACAAAAAGAAAGAAAGAAATGAAAGTAAAGAAAGAAAGAAAGAAAGATAAGAAAGAAAGAAAGAAAGGAATTATAAAGGAAAAAGAAAGGAAAGGAAAAGGATAACAAAAGAAAGAGAAAGAGAGTAAGAGAGATAGAAAAACCATGCGAGATAGAGAGAGGATGAGAGAGAGAGAGAGAGAGAGAGAGAGATAAGAAAAGAAAGATAGAAGATAATAAAGAGAAGGAAAGATAGAAAGAAATAAAAATCAAGAAAGATTAAACAAAGGAAAGAGAATAGAAATTCTATATGATTAGATAAGAAACAAATAGAAAAATAGAAAATATAATGAAATAAATAAGAGAAATGATAAAAAGATAGTAAAGGAAAATAAGAAAATAGAATAGAAAAGTTTATTTTAAAGATTAATAAACAGAAAGTTATTTATTTTATTTATTTGGTTATTGTTATTATTTACTCTTGCAAATATGTTTTTTTATTATATGAAGGAGATATATTGGCAATGAAAGGTTTTAAGTTGCAGAATATTTTGTAGGTATTTATTTTGTAAATCGTTAAGTGTGTTCCTTCCTGTTATATCTTGGTCTTAGAAGTATGTATGTATTATTATTTATTGTGATGTGTAGTTATTATTATTGTATTTATGTTATTTATGTGATTTTAGTGGTATTCTATGGGTAGGGATGCTCAATTTTTTTTTGAAATCGAAAAATTGTATTAAACTTACTCTGATATTTATTTATTTATGATTATTATTATTATTATTATGTGTATTATGTATTATTATTATTATTATTATTATTGTGAATAGATCTGCTTATATAATTGATTTTTTTTTTGACCTTTACTTGGTTATTTTTATTTTTATTTGAAACATTGTTGGATTGATTTGGTCTATCATTTCTTGAATTCTATGAGTATAATGGTATCATTCTGCGTTGATGTAAACTCCCTCTTTCTTAGAATTCTTGTGAGATTAGATTTATAGATTAAACTGCTTGTATGCTATTATTATTCTGTTTATTTAGTGTATTATGTATCATTATCATTATGTATATTAGTATGTGAATTAAATGTATTTCATTATTGTTATTAGGTAACTCGGAATTTGTAATGAGTAAGGTTGAATAAGAATAAGAATAAGAATAAGGAATATAGAGAGAGTAGAAATTAAGGAATAAGAATAAGATAGATAAGAATATAAAATAGGAGAAATATTAGATAATTGTTATTTAAAAGTTATTGTATGTTATGTGGCCATTTGGATTAAAATGAGATTATTATTTTGGTGTTAAGTATATGAGTATAGAGGGTGTGTTAGTATAATATTATAGTATAGGTTAGGTGATATTAAGTTGGTATTAGGTTAGTTTATTGAGTTAGTTATATTATAGTATAATAGTATGGTATGAGGTAGGTGATATTGTGTGAATGAGTTAGGTTAGTATTTAGTAGGGTGGGTGTGAGTAGGTGGGTTTAGTGAGGTTATTGGGTTTATTGTGATTTATGTATAAGATATGGTACGTGATGGATTGGTGGGGTGGGTGTTATATGATGTTGTATATGTGAGGGTGGGTTGGGTTTGGGTATTGAGTTTATTGAGTTATAAATTAGGTAGTATTATGATGTATGGGGATTGTATGTAGTATGTATTATTTAGGTAATTATTTTTATAATATTTTTATGTTTGGGTTGGTTTGTAGTTTTTAGTAGTATATGAGGTGAGTTAGGAGTGAGTTAGGGGTATTTAGTGATTTGGTATTGAGGTAGGCGTATGTATTAGGGTATAGTTGTAGAGTATAGTGGTGGTTAGGTGTTGTTTAGTGGTTAGTAGTAAGGAGAGATATATTGTGTGTTATAGTAGTGGTTTATATATTATTTAGTGTATAGTTAGGTGGTACGTAGGTGTATTTAAGGGTGATATATGGGTTAGGGAGGTATATGTAAGTGGGGTAGTATGATAGTATTGTATAGTACGTAAGTATGTATGGTGTATTATGTGATAGTTATATGGTTTAGTGATTTGTTAGGTAATTATTATTATTATATTTCGTAGTTATATTATTGTGTTATATATGGTGTTTGGTGGTGTAGTAGTAGTTTGGTGAGGGGTAGATTATTAGGGGTTATAGTAGTATTATGGGTGTAGGTAGTGATGTTAGGAGCGAGGAGCTTGACAAGTTTAGAATCCTATTCTGAAGATTTATAAAGTGAGACTAGAAGTTCCACTTGTGATAGTCATTTAATGTTTTTGATATTGAGTTTTAATTTTTTGTAATGGTGAAATTGGAGTTTCCTTTTTAGTGAAATCGTGAGTTGGTGAAAGTATGAATGAAGGGGAAAGAATTTGCCGTGTGTTGAGGATCGCCGTATCACGAGGAACAGAATTTCTAAACTTGTGTTTTGTTCGCAAGATAGAGAGATCGATGAAGGAGCTATCAGCGCGGCTGAGATCGTCTTTTGAATAGTAATTATTGATGAGAGTGTGGTGTGTTTATAGTTATTTATATTTTCTTTATATTTTATTGAAAGGTAAGGTCATATTTATTTTGTAGTAGGGTTTTTATTGATAATAGTAGTTGGGAAGTGTGGTGAGTATGTGTTTAATGATGTTTTTTATAGTTGTTTTTTTCACGTATTTTATTATTATTTGTTTTTGGTAATCTTTGGTGTCGAAATTAAGTATTTAGAGACCTTTAATTTGATGTGCATAGCTTTAAAGAGCTAATTTTTATTTTTAAACTCTGCATAAAATGTAATTTTTGTGTTGTACTTTCGCAATGTTTAAAATTTAAATTATTTTAATGCGTGTATTATGTTGTCCGAATTTTCCGTTGAGAGATTTAAGTTCACGAGCAATGATAATCACTTTTTAATTAATTTGTCGAGAAAGGTTAATTGGTATAGTAGGGATGCAAAGAAGTCTTGGGAGATGTTGGTGGTGTAACCGCATATTTTTCACGTGGATGAGTGGGTGCGGTTGAAAAAGAGTATTGCGAAGGAATTAGCCTGTGTTGTTTTCCATGGTTGCGAGGCAACGGCAGTCGGAAGAACTACTGTGAGAGAAAATATCATTGGGTTGGAAGATATGGGTAAGATTTGCGCATTCTTAGTTGAGTTTCTCTACAGCGCTCTCTCTTTTAGAGTATTTATGTGTTACTATGTGGTTAACATTTCGAGGCCATGTGCAGAAACAATTGACTCCTCTCCCATTCACTTGCGAAGTACGTCTTTGTTCGGCAAAACGGTTCTATTTTCCGAGTAAGAACTGTCAACTCCAAATCTCGGTAAGTAATAGCAGCCATTAGATCGTTGAATACATCATAGAATCTTGCCGAACCGCGTTAAAAATATCTTTTTGTTGTTTCTTTTCTGGGCTAAAGTGGTATATGGTGTTTATTTTTGGTTTAAATGAAGATGAGATAATAATATTTTGCATTTGGAAGTCAATATGTCATATTTTATAGTGATTAGCCAATAGGGATTTTTAAAAGAGCCTTAACGATATTCCCACGTCTTGGAGTTCTATAAAGGTGAAACAAACACGGACATCAGTTACATACATGGTATATACATTTATAGTATACATGCAAATTTATAAAATGATAATGGTTGCAATGAGATTATTAGTAATTACATTAATGGTGCTGTGTATGAGTTTGTAGGTAGGTGTTGTTTTAATGGTTTTGACAACAGTTCACTTTTATAAGATTATATAATTTTGGCTAGATTGTGATAAAAGCGGTTTAGCGGTTTCTCTCTATGTTATGTGTTTTTGGAGTGTAGTTTGATTTATTATTAGTTATTATGTATTATTCATTATTATTTAGGTGTGAATATTAGTGTTAGTTTTATTTTTTATTATTATTAATGTGTGGATTTTATTGAGTTATTGATTAGGGATTGGAGTTGTTATTATATTTTAATATTATTGATTTGATTTATTATTATTATTATTTGGGGATGGTGGAGTTGGTAGGTGTGTATTGTATGTTAGGTTATGTGAGTGAGGATGTGAGTTTATTATTAGTTTTTATTGTGAGTGAATAATTTGGAGTAGTGGTTTTTGCCTTCATTAATATATTGTAAGTAAAAAGTAAAAATAGAGGAGATTCTTATTCCTATATTATATAGAAGTTTAATTCAGTATCGTTATCATTAGTTAGGTACGAGAATTTAATTATCGAATTCTATGTATTTTACGGCTCTCTCTTATAGTGGAGGAATTGTTTGTTCTCTATCGGTGACCTGTATACCCGGTATCTTCTCCTGTTGTACATGGGTGTATGGTGTAGCTGTGTTGTTGTTTAGTTATTCGCTTTGTGTAAATAGAGTGGTGTGCCTAATATATTAGTGTACGCTTTGTTCTTATGTATTGATAATATAGCGTTCTAATCGTGTGGAATTGCATAGATGTTTGTTACGTTATATAACTCTCTCTTTTTCTCGCGAATTATATTATGATATTTTGGGTGGATAGAAGAGTGATTCTAAAAAATTTTCTTATTATTTGTGTTGACTATAGTGCTTTGTCAAAAAAAGAGAGATAAAAAAAAAAAAGAAATATTCTTATATTATAAGAGAGGTTCTGTTTTGTCTCGGTTAGAGCTTTTTTTGTTTGAGATATAATTGTTGTTAATCTGTGTCATAGGTTTTTGTGGTGTATTATTTTGCGAGTTTTTTTTTTTTTTCCGTTTTTAGATGTGTGTTTCTTGGAAGAGATGTGTGTGGAATGATGTTATCTTTTTGAGTATATAGGTTATTCGTAATGATGGAGTTGGATGAGGCATAATTAATATTTATGGTTCTGTTTTGTGAATATTATATTGTTTTTTTTTTTGTGTTGTGTATGAATTGGAGATAAATAAATAAATGCAGTTAGGCTGAATAGTGATGATATATAGGGTAGGTATGTAATATTATGGTGTGATTAGTTGTAGTATTTATATATGTGAATGGGGTGTTAGTTTAGTGTGTATGAGTATGTATTAAATAGTGAGTGAGATATGTATGTATGTGATTTAGTGGAGGTGTAGGTGAGGTGGTGATTGGTAGTGTACTATATATGGTATTAGTTTTTGGGTTTTGAGATTTTTTGGTGGGGCTGGTTTTGTATTGGTATTATTAGGGGTTTGTATTTGAGGGGGGTTTGGTTATTGATTATTGGTTGTGGTATGTTTGAGTAGTGATATAGTTTAGGTAGGTTTATTTAATAGTAATATTTATGATGTTAGTATGTATGTTTATTATATTAGTGTGCCAGATTATTGATGTTTGTTTAATATGTGAGTATCAGTATGTAGGGTAGTATTTTGATAGTGTTGGGGTGTTTAGGTGGGGTTTATAGTTGTAGTGACGGTTGTTGTTTAGGGGTATGTTAGTGATATGAGGGTAATTGAGAGTAGTTAGGGTGTAATTGATTATGTTGGTATTTGTTTGTTATTGCGGTTGTATGTAGGTGAGGTGGTTAGTGTGTTGAGTTACTTGTTTTGTTTATAGTATGATTATGTCGTTTGTTGATATTGATACGGTGTTGTTTAGATTAGTTGTTTTATATTGTAGGGTTATATTGGGTAGTTAGTTTTTTATTTGTGAGTTTGGTTGTTTTATAGTATAGGAGTTGTTTCGGTAGTAGTTTGTGGGTATATTATCAGTTGGGTTGTCAAATGGAAGTAATTAGCCGTGCTTGAATATGGAAGAGAGTCTAAACCACTGCATTAGAGAATATGCCGAGGGATATTTTGCTTGAGAGTACGTAGAGGTTGAGAGGATAGGAGAAATATGTGTGCAAGGAAATTAGGAGAGAGAAAAGATAGAGATAAATAGATTAAATAGAGGTGTTTTTAATCTCCTCAATTAAAAGTAATGGGATAGAATTTTTTTATAAAATACAAGTATATGTGTCTATGGACGTTAAATTATATTAATGGGATAACACGTAGCTTAGAGGATTATTTTGCCATTAAAAATTAGATTATATTGGATTATTTTATATTAGTGGATGATTTGGTGGTGATATCCTCATAATGCACTCACCATATATTGGAAAACTTATGTAAATCAATGATCAAATAATTTAGTGAAACCATTATTAAATATCAGTAAAATGGTAGAAAATTAGAATATCATGAATTGGGTTGAAGTATTGATGATAATAGTGGTTATTTGTAGGTGGTATAGTATATAGGTTTACTAATGTATTATATGTATATTATATTAGTTGTATTTAGTATGTGTATCATTATTTATGTAGTAGGATAGTTTATGATGATATATATATGATATATATATATATATTTAGGTGTGATATGGTTATTGTATAATATAGTATTTGTTGTTATAATAGTATATAGTTGTTGATTAGTATATATATAATATTTATTATATATATATATATTTATACTTAATATATATATATTATATGTATATAATAGCGTATTATATATATAGGTATTATTGTGTATATAATATATATAGTATTATATTATATATGGTAGTATATAGTATATGGTGAGGGTATGTAGGTTATATACTGGGGTAGTAGTAAAGTATATGGGGGGTGTGGTGGTAGTTGTTATTATAGTTGTTAGTTGATTGAGTGTAGTTTGGTAAGTATATTTTTATATGGGTGGTATTAAAGGTTATATTAATATTGTTATGTGATGGTATTATATTATATCTATGTATGTGAGATATTGTGGGTGGTAGTAGGTGTATATTTGCTATATTAGTATATAGTATATATTATATATAGTATGTGATTTTAGTAGGGTTGAGTCATATATATGATGAGTATAGTTTTGTTTCTAGGTTGTTGACGTTATTTATATGTAGGGTAGGCGAGGTGTTTAGCTCCTACCCAATATGTTTGGTTTCAGTCTGGTGTGGTGTGAGATAAAGATAAATTAAATGGTATGAGGTAGTACTAAAGTTTATTGCAAATTGTATATGATAGGAATGAATAATAAATGGATTAGTTAGAATAAA
>JABUQX010009293.1:42500-47500 GCA_015478945.1 Trachelipus rathkii | reverse complement strand
GCGTTTAAAAATAATAGAATATACTCGTAGATAGATAACAGCTTAATTTCATTATATAATGTTAATTTAGTTGTGAAGCTCTAAATTATATATTATATTAAATTATTTTTCATATTTTTTATTATACTCATAGCATAGATGAGTGAAAAACTGGGCCCATAATAAGGAAGGTTTTATAGTAATAGTATACTGTATAGAAGATCATGAGTCTTAATTTGGCCACAGTAACGCAAATAATATAATTTAGTGAATCTGCTTCTCCATCATACTGTGTCTTTTCTGCCTTGACAATTTTGTTCTGACATTATCATTTTTCCAAACGATTTATTTTCATGTTTCTGCATTGAATTTATGTAATTAATTAAAAACATTTGTATCTAATCATTTTATATTTCTTTAACTAAATTAATTAAAATAATGAAACAGAAGTTGCGTTCCTAGGTTCAAATTATGACTCATTATTTGAGAAATTATAAAGTTACAACGCTTTTGAACCAGATTAAGAAAGGTGTGACGTGTTTTGGATAATTACGTCACATAGGAGAACGATGACGTCACAAAAAGAAATAATCGCTCCTAATGAGAAAACGACTATAAAATTTTATGACGCAAGAGCTTAGGCCAACCCTGGCTAGCCTACCCATTGTTTACAAAAATGAACGCGGACCTCGTGAATGCTTTTGGAAAGCAAAAATTGTGATTAGGAACTCGTTAAATGTTATGACATCAGTCATAACATTTTAAGATATTATTAATCCATAATTTTAATAAGTATGAAGTAACGCAAATAGAATTTCGACAATTTTCAAGACAAATCCACGCGAGATGGCACGAAATAGTAGTTGTTATGACTATGAAGCCCCGTACACTGGTCATAATTTTATGAATCTCAGCTCATATGCCTTCGGAGTATGCAGGCTTGCAAAATTTAAATTTTGGAAAATTGTTTTCACTTTAGGTATTCATTATATTGGATTTGTTGTCCTGATTTCAAATATGACCTGTTTTTTACATCACGTAAAATTATTTTACAAAAGGGGTAAAAAGTTTTAAAAACAAAGACAAAATTACAAAAATTTTATAAGTAAAGTTTATTTCTAGCGCTTACATAGGAATACAGAGTAAAAAACGTGTAGCTAAAATAAGGCAAAATAATACAAATATCATTTAAAATCAGTCTAAGTCTTCGTAATATCGTTTCCTGTTTTCGTCGATGGATCTTTTGGTACTTTTCCGCTTGTGCTCGTTATGTGGATTGTTTCTCTTTAGCATCCAGCAGTAATCAGCTATCATGCTGACATTCCATCTTCCCTGATATCGTCTTTCCATTTCCTTTATATCTTGGTGAAATCGTTCACCCTGTTCTTCACTCACAGCTCCTAGATTGTCTGGGAAGTAATCCAGATGTGAGTGTAAAAAATGAACTTTAATGCTCATGTTGCAACCCAAGTCTTTAAACGTTCTTAACATATTTTTCAACAATATTTTTGTAATTTGGATCTTTCTTGTTTCCAAGGAAGTTTTTCACAACGTCTTTGAATGCTCTCCAAGCTTGTTTTTCTGTTTCCCCCAACTTTGTTTCAAATACGTCATCTTTCATAAGTTTTCTAATGTCTGGACCGACAAATACTCCTTCCTTTAGCTTGCCTTCTGACAAATTAGGAAACTTGGTGCAAAGATATTTAAAACACTCTCCATCTTTTGGTAGTGCCTTCACATACTGTTTCATCAATCCTAATTTTATGTGAAGTGGGGGAAGTAAAACGTTTTTTGGATCTACTAAACTCTCTCTTTGTACATTTTTTATCCCAGGCTGTAGGGATTTTCTGAGTGGCCATTCTTTTTTAATATAATGCTGATTCCTATCACGGCTATCCCATTCACATAGGAAACACGGATGCTTTGTGTATCCACTTTGTTGTCCTAGTAACATGGAGAGTACCTTTAAATCGCCACAAATGGTCCAACCATGGTCTTTATATTTAAGTGTTGTTAGGATCATCTCCAAATTTTCATAACACTTTCAAATGAACAGAATGTCCCACAGGTAAGGAAGCATACCTACTTCCGTTATAGAGAAGTACAGCTTTGAGACTTCTTTTCGATGAGTCGATAAAGAGTCGCCAGTCGTTTGTATTGTAGTCAATATTGAAACATTTCATGAGTCCAGAAACATCAGAGCAGTACACTAGATCGTCTCTTTGTGAGAAAAACTGTTCAAATTCTTCCTCTCTATCTCTAAACCATGAAAACGACGTCCCTTTGGCTAACAGATGTTTTTCCTTCAACCGTGAGCCTAAAAGTTCTGCTGAATCTTTAGAGAGGCCCAAGTCTCTCACCAAATCATTCAATTCGGACTGTGTGAAAAGCTGCGGTTCTTCACAACCGGGATTATAAACATCATCTTGGTCACTATTATTATCACAAGATTTACTCTCTATTTCCTGATCATCACAAACATCAACTAAGTTTGCGGGAGCAGAAGGAACAGGTATTCCTACCCCATGGGGCACAGGACATATTTCGAATCTTACCTGTGGATACATAATGTCCTTTTTGTTTTTTAAGTTAAAGCCGCTCATATTACAGGGACAAAAGTAACAATCATCGAAGTGATTTTGAGACTCCCTGAAAATCATGGCACTCCAAAATCAAAGAATTGTTTCTTACCTTGTGAACTGACGCAGTTCTTCAACTCACACGGAACATACAATGTGAAGCGCCTATGTCCTGTCTAGGTCTCCCAATCTAACACCAAAATATGCATTGTATACATTTGTAACAAAGTCTGTTATTTTTCTTTTTTACTGTATAACTGCCGCAGATGTAACAGAACGAGTTAGGATTGTTGATACAGCCACGTGAAGCCATCATACACTAAAAATAAAATAAAAGCATAACATATTCACCACAATAGAAATATATAAATACATTTTAAACATTATATTGTTGAGTCACCGCCTCTCATACGAGAGGACGCTGGTTCAAATCCTCCGCGTAGCAGTTGGAGTTTTATCTACCTGGGGGCAAGAATTAAAACTCGACTGCGAACACGTTGGTGGCGCTGGTTTGGGATAGCCGGCCTTAAAGTTCGATTTCCTGTGGTCCCCCTGTGTTACCCCCTGCATAGGGGATAAAGCACGTTAAGAGGTAGTTTATATATATATATTTATATATATATATATATATATATATATATATATATATATATATATATATATATATATATATATATATATATATATATATATATATATTGGAGGTATGACAGAACCTTGAGGAACACCCCCGTTAGCAAGAAGGGTGGAAGAGATCGCTCCATCAACAAGAGTTGAAATGGAACTATCGGAAAGAAATCTAGACATGCGTATTCAAAGAAAAAGAGGGAACCCAAAGGAAAGAAGCTTAGAGAATATGGGCTCCTGTCATACCTGGTAAAAATTTTTGATATGTCAAGTGCCACCACACAAGACTCTCCATATTCCCTAAGGGCAGAAGACCTTAGTTCAGCGATTTATGAAATCACGTCACCAGCTGACCTCGAGCGATGAAAACCATATTGATGATCTGAAAGAAGGGAATGAAATTCCAGATGATCTAGGAAATGGGAGTTAAGGAGAGTTTCAAAGATTTTAGCCCGAATGCGAGATAGAGCAATAGGACAATAGTTAGAGAGGGATTAGAACGGCAACCCTTTTTCGGGATCCGTTAAACGTATACGCGCTTCAAGCATAGAGAGCAGAGCTGAACGAGGATAGGCGCCAGCTCAGAAGAACACTCCCGCCAAACAGGGGGGGGTATGCCGTCCGGGCAACTAGCCTTTCTAACATTCATTGAACTCAGGATTTCACACACCTGATCATAACTAATGACAGGTAGAGGCATGGTATACCTGAGAGGAGAAGGAGTAAGAGGAATACCTGAATCGTCCAGGGTGGAATTAGATGATAAAAGGAAGCCAATGAGATCAGCCTTTTTAAAAGAAATATTAGCAGCACAGCCATCAAAATGAATAAGAGGAGGGATAGCAGATTTGCAGAACTTATTAGAGATGTTTTTTTCAAGAGGCCAGTAGGAGAACCAAGAAGGTCAGCGCACTTCCTTTTAGTGAAAGCCAGCTTAACCTGTCGAGTAACAAATCTGCAAATATTCCTGGCAGATTGAAAATTAGTAAGAGTGAAAAGAGAGAGTTTTTCCACTTCCAATACTCATTGTCTCGCTCCTGAATGGCACGAAAATGATTCTTCAAGCCATGGATTTTGGAAAGAAAATGATTTCGTTGAAAATGGAATAAACCTACTCATTTCTTTGGTGATCACGTACCACTACTTTTCAGCGGATATCAAGGCGTCTACCGAGCCAAAATAAAAACAGGATTCATTCCAACGTTAGATAGAAAAGAATTGACGCAATGACCATCAATTAACTCAATTAAGGTGCCAGAAAGTACGTTTAGAGAAGGGTGAAGCTGCTGGAGATAAAGTGTTATACTTAAGAGTTACAAGACTATGGTCATAGTTATATTATATATATATATATATATATATATATATATATATATATATATATATATATATATATATATATATATATATATATATATATATATATATATATATATATGATATATATAATATATTATATATATATATATATATAATTCACCGTTTTGCTATTTCTGT
Organism: Trachelipus rathkii; assembly: GCA_015478945.1. Classification (NCBI taxonomy): domain Eukaryota; kingdom Metazoa; phylum Arthropoda; class Malacostraca; order Isopoda; family Trachelipodidae; genus Trachelipus; species Trachelipus rathkii. Next base: position 42,818 of record JABUQX010009293.1, on the reverse strand, counting down.
AATTCCGGACAAATTTCATGCACAAATGAAGCTAGTGTACGGTTAGCATAAATAGGATAGAAAATATATGACGTCATCCTAAAATAATTCCAATGATAGAATTATTTTATTTATTTATTCATTTAATTTTAAATAAAATTTATTTATTCACATATTTTTTTCCAATTTATTCATTAGCATCGATGGTAAGCTAAAACATTATTCCTAATAATAATAATAATAATGAATATTTTCTAATAATAAAATACTAATAATAATAATAATAATAATAATAATAATAATAATAATAATAATAATAATAATAATAATAATAATGAT
>JABUQX010009293.1:17500-27500 GCA_015478945.1 Trachelipus rathkii | reverse complement strand
AAGAGGAGAGAAGATCGAGAGAGAGAGAGAGAGAGAGAGAGAGCAGACAGACAGACAGACAGACAGACAGACAGACAGACAGACAGACAGACAGACAGACAGACAGACAGACAGAACAGACACGACAGAAAGAGAGAGAGAGAGAGACAGAAAGAGAGAGAGGAGAGGAGAGAGAGAGAGAGAAGAGAGAGAGAGAGAGAGAGAGCGAGAGAGAGAGAGAAGAGAGAGAGAGAGAGGAGGAGACAGTTAGTACCTTCACTAAAAAGTATCGAGGTAAATACTCAGATAAAAAAGAACGTAGAAAGTAACCCGTCCGAGTTGGAAATTAGAAAGACTACAGAGAACCTAACGTCTACTGAAAAAGGAAATGATAGATCATGGAACTTGTTCTATTAGAATAGACATGCGATTTAGACCGCTGGGGTACCTAATTATCCAATATGAAAGACACTACTCCAACGTGTTAATTAACATCGTAGAGAAAGAAGTTACTTTTGCGAAGAGAAGGGTTTGAAAGATCGATTTAAGAGGAAGTTATGTCTACTATTTTGGTGTCTACATGTACAGTTAAAAATCATAATGCTAAGAAGAATTAGAGGGAGCCCTGTAATCGATGTTGTCAAAATTTATTTAGTATTAAAAGACACGTATATCGCAATCTTACTTATCTCCCAGAATCGATATCTGAAGTGATCACGTGGTATTGGTAGCTATGGGCTATAGCTATCATTAGTTACTGACATTAGAGTTGTTGTGTCCTTACGTTATGGAGATTACGTTTAATTTATTGTTTATATGAGGTCATATATGTTATAATAGAGACCTCCAAAACTGTAATTGAGCCGTGAATGTCGAGAGATGAGGATCTAAGCTAACATTTGTATGAGAGGAAACATTATAGAGATTTTTAAAATTGTATATATTGAAGTTTCTGGGTTAAAACCTAGTTAGCAGCTGTCACAGGACATTGTGATCGGAAAGATTTAGAATCTTATTAATTTGTTGTCACGAAAGATTAAATCGTATTATTTAATACTCCTAAATCCTTTTCCTCGATAGAAAAGTTTGATACATACAGCTCCAGCCATTCTGGAACAACTAATTGATGAAGACTAGTATGTACAAAGAATTTAATTTTTAGTCCCATTAAAGAAAATTTTGCACTTGCGAATACCAATGAGAGCTAAGTAAGTTTATTGTCAATAAAATCTGTTGATGAGGACAGGTATGACAAGTGCACTTCTCACAGAAATCATAAGTAAATGGAGCACTATTTTAGTATTACTCGTTAACAGCCAGCACACTCAGTAAAAAAAACTGAGTCAATTTTGTTAAAAGCATGATCATATTTCTAGCTAAAGATTCGTACGCTGTGAGAATTCTTCGTATATAACACATGGGACTTCAGGTGAGCAAATAATTATATTAGTTAGTATGTAGATGAAAAGAAATATGTAACTATAAGAAGTTAAGCTAATAGGTCTGTAGTTTATTACAGATATACAATCATCTTTCTATCCTTCTAATGATAAGAAATTTTAGGTAAAATTGGTCTGCACAGATAAATTAGGAAATAAACGATGCTATTGTTCTTATTATATCACTTTATCAAAGAAAAATATCAATTGCTACTATAATAAAAATATCATTGTTTATAAGAAGAGATAAAATTGTTACTCGACGATGATGAAGTGATATTCTATTGATAATGACAGAAATTTATATGCTGAGCGAGAGAGAGACAGTTATGTATTATTATTATTAGATAGTATCTTTATTAATATGATTATAGAGTATATTATGATTGATTATTATTATTAAATTATGTATTAGTATTATTAGTATTATTATTCTTACTAAGAATTTTATTGATATGTTCTATTTCATCTTATTATAAGAAGATTAGAATTAAGAAGAATGAAATTAGTAAATTGATAATAGATAATATGAGAAAGTTAATATTATAAAGATAAATGTATAAAAGTTATAATGATAGTAAGAGAGACTACTTTACAATCTTGACGATATTATAATTATATCTCATCAATTATAAATTATTATTATTATTATTATCATTATTGACTATATCTTATATACGCATATTCTTATATATAAAAAAAATTCCATGATATTTATAATTGTAACTTTATTTCATGTTTGAATGTAAATTCATATCAAATTTAACTATATATAAAATTTTAATGCATATTATTATTAATTTATAAATATATTATACTTATATAATTATTACATTATTTGTTATATTACACACTTTATTTTATTATACGAAATATTACTTCATATTTCATTAGTATAGTTAAGACATATATTTATTAATTATTATTATTATGTATTCTTATTAATTATTATTATTACTGTATTTATTTAATTATATTTCTCACTTATATTTATTGTATATATTTAATATAATTATGTATTATTGTTATGTATATTTAGATTTATATAGAGTTATTTAATATAAATATTTATCATTATTAATTATTTATATAATGATAAAGAATAAATTGAACATTATAAAAAAGTAACATAAATATTAATAATATATATAATTATAATATAACTTTGTATTAATTTATTTTATTTCAGTAATTAATTATTTATTATTAATAAATTTTATTCATATACATTAATTATTATACTTATTTGTTATTATTAAATTTATAATAATTTTAATATTTTATTAATAATTTAATTAATATTGATAATAAATTACAATTATCTTATTCATTAATTGTTATGCATATTTTGTTTGTCACATCTTGTTATTAATTATTCATACTTCCTTATTTTATTATTATTATTATTATTTTTTATATATATTTTTTTTATTATTTTATTATTATTATATATTAATTATATATATTCACTATTATATATTTATAATTATATAATTAATATTAATTTAATTTATTGATAATGTTATAATTATATATTTATATTAATTTAAATTAAATTAATCTATTAAATTTAAATATTATACTAAATATATTTATTATTATTATTATATTATTATTATTATTATTATTTATTTATAATTATAATAATAATTAATATATTACATTAATTAATTAATTATATTATTTATTATTATAAATTATTATTAATTATTATTATTATTATTATTATTATTAAATTATTATTATGTATTATTATACATATTAATATTATTATTATTTTTATTAATTATTATTATACATTTATTAAACCATTAATATTCTGTATTATACATTATTCCTATTATTATTACATTAATTAATATTAAATATATTATTATTATTATATTAGCAAATTTCACATTCATATTAAATTAATTATATTATTATTACTATTATTATTATTATCATTATATCATTATTATTTATTATTATTTTATATTATTATTATTATTAATTATTATTATTAATTATTTATTATTATTTTATTATTATTATTATTATTATTATTTATTATTATTATTAATCTATTATATTATTATTAAATTATTATTATTATTATTATTTTTGATAAACTTACGCTATTAACTATACTCATAATCAAATATTAAATAATAATAAAAATATTATTACAGAGTTATATTTTTTCTGCTGTCCAACTATAAAAATTGATATAAGTAAATTTAATTGAATTACGATATTGTTTTCACATTAAGGAATAGAAATTTAATTATTTAAAATTTTGATATATATATAAAACAAATTATTGTATACTCTAGGAGCCAGTAATATAAAATTATAATATTCAGAGTTAATATATAATGAATATTAATCGAATAAAATCCAGTGATAATAATTAGAAAATAATATAAATAAATATACACAATTAAGATGATAGCAAAATAACACTCAATTTATATATAAATTTAAGTTTGTGAGTAATCACAAGTACAATTAATTATTCATGGTATGTAATATTAACATATAAATAATATATATAAATTTGAAATTGTGAGTAGAATTAAAATTGTGAGCAAAATTTATCTTATAATATTATAATCAATATTATTATTATAATTTATATTAATTATATATTAATATATATAAATATTATTAATTAATTATATCTTAATATTATAATATAATTTAATTATATTTAAATATATTATAATAAATTATTTGTTTATCTTATTTATATTATTTATTTGAATATTAAATTAGATATTTTCCATTATCTCTTAAAGTAATTTAATTAAATTATCTGTTATATATTTATAATGCTCATTCTGTCATTATTGCATATAATATTATTATTATTACAAAGGCTTTATCGTTTTCTCCTAATTTCGCTTACTTTTTATTCATTTTCTCTCACTCTAATTCTTGGCATTATTAATATTATTAATTATTATTTATCACTTTTGCATTTCAATTAATATATACTATTAATTTAATTTCATATTAATTGTTATTAATTCACTGTGTTCTCAAAGTTAAAGTTCATAGTATATATAAAGATGGAGTGAGGTAGTAAGTTAGGATACTATATGTTTCAAGGGTCGTATTAAGTCTAAATTATTTGAATTAACTTGCGTTGGTAATGAAAAAATTTTTTTATTTGCACAGTTCCTTTTTTTTATTAGGACATATAAAAAAAAAGTAAAAAATTAATGCTTGTGACATAAAAATGATATTTCCTCGCCATGTTGTCTTTAAGTTTAAAAATCATCAATTAATATATCTTTTATTTTCGTTTTCGTTTTTAAAATGGGAATTATTTGTGATGGTACTAAGATTTTTTTGAGATTGTTTTCACCGTAATTATATTATATAATTAATTAAAATTATAGTATATTTATTTTTTAAATTATTATTATTATTAATTATTATTAATTATTATTATTATTATTATTATCGAATTTCCCAGGTGATCATTTTGAATTGTGTAAAATTTTATGACATTTTGACTTTTTGTATTTGGAAGGTTTTATCATATAGTTTTTATATCAAGGATTTTTCATATATGTTCTGACAGTTCGTTTTAAAATAATTTATTATAGCAAATATATAAATTAGACTAATTTCACATGTATGTTACAAATTAAACCGTTAAATTTTTCTTTAAAATTTTTGAATAAAATATTGTTTATTGCACAAGTGTGGACGTAAAATTATGCATGAGTTAACGCGATAAAAAGAAAAAATTCTAATCTTTAATTAATAGTAACCATATGTCTTCTAATACAAGTGTTTAAAAAAAATTTTTAAAATCAATTTTGAAACGCAATCGAAATTCGAACAATTATTACATAATAGTAAAGTTAAAGAATAAAGAAGCTCTTGTCGTTCGTAGTCAGTCCGTAAAAGTCGTAAAGTCAAAGGTAAAATAGATAAACAGATAGGTGATGTTATATATGTTGTAGAAGATAAAACTGCTATATTTCTTATATATTCTCACAGGGAGAAACTATTGGAAGTAAACGTCTTAACCATATACAACTACATGATTACTTGATGAAGTTATTTTTTTTCTATATTTCAATTATGATGAACTAAACTAAACGGTCCATGTAGGAATATTTTCAGAATTAAATTGTGTTTGTTATAACTCCGCTATAAGTACTCAAAAAAATATCCTAAGGTTATTTTTTCTTCTTAAAATTCCTGACTATATACATTATTAAAATAAGTTAAAATAATAACTCCATTATTTTAAATTTCAAAGATTTTGTTATTAGGGCATTGAGTATATCTGCATATATAAATTCTTTTTTCAAAGTGAAACTCACTAAAAATGATATTCATGTTGATACTTTTCATAATTCATTATTTATTGATCGAACAATCCTAATAAGTGTAACCCTCATCTCTTTAATACTATGAATATTGTTTAATTTCTATGTATAATATATATCTGCAGGGAAATCTAATAATATAAGGATTCGTATCAATTTAGTTCTTACTATTAATATAAAAATTAAATCAAAAATAAATGATTACTTTATTTTGATATTAGATTTTAAATATTTATAATATACATAATATTATTCCATTAATTATTCCAAAGGGAAAAGAGAATATCACTTTGAGCATTAAGTCCAAAATTTAATATACTTAGATATAATCAACTATTTGCATGAGCTATATACATTTTTTTTGAGTAAAAAATATTATAATCTCTGGCCTGAAAAGGTCGATAATAAATATTTTTCTCAATTTTGGCAACTTTTTGGCACATGTATATGTTCATTGGCAGACAGAAATAAGTAAGGTTTATATGGGGTAAGATACACTTTGGAACACTCATAACGTATATTAATATAATCTTGAAACAAGCTGAGAATACTAGTAATATATATTATCAATAAATAAACTATAAAAATTAATAATAAATTGTAGGTTAAATAATAAAATTAACCATAATAAATCACAAAATAATATGTAGGATAAACAACAGAAGAAATAATAAAAACACATTAGAAAAATTGTTCACCTCAATTTACGATAATTGAGTCTGACGTTCGGTAAATATAATAAAATAAAAAAAAACTGATTATTCCCCATCATCAGGACTACAAGGATTACGTAAGGCAGCTTGATATGCAGGTGACTTTGAAGTTTGTAAAAAGGCGTTATATTAAAACATTCAACTTGATTGTTGAACACAGTAAAATTAGATCACCAACTGTAGGTGGAAAGGACCGCTGTCGTTGACGGTTTGAGAGTGGTTATATCTATGTATACATAATAATATTAATATAATAATAATAATAATAATAATAATAATAATAATAATAATAATAATAATAATAATACTAATAATAATAATAATAATAATAATAATAATAATAATAATAATAATAATAATAATAATAGTAATAATCGTACAAATTATCTATTAAAAACGAAAATACTAACGCAAATATTTCAATACTACTACTACTACTACTTATAATAATTAATAAGTAATAATAATAATATATAATAATAATAATAAATAATAATAATTTAATGTAAATAATAATAATAATAATTATAATAATAATAATAAAATAATAATAATAATAATATACTACTACTAATAATAATATAATAATAATAATAATAATATAATATAAGAAGATACTAGAAGAAAATATCACATTCTTATTAGCTTAAAATAGAGTAACTCATTTTAGACCACCGCCTCAAGGCGGTGGTCATTTCTATATATATATTATATATATATTATTATATATATATATATATATATATATATTATATATTATATAATATATATATATATATATATATAATATATATATATATATATAAATGAACTTTTCTTTATTGCTTCATTAAAGACAACTACAAAAGAAAATTATTAGTCATTTATTATCAATAATACCGAAAACATTGAATAGTAAGGGTAAACTTTTTCTTTTTAGATTCTTTGACCAATAATTATAAAAGACTATTAATTAAAAAGGGCCTTTAACTATTTTAATTGATTTTCGACGTGTTGCAGATTTATGTTTTCTTCTAAATTTGATTTTCACTTTTTCTTTTCTTTCTCCTTACTTCACTTGAATAAGGATGTCTGGTTAAGACATCGAAAGCTCGTGAATTTTAATTAGCTCTCTTAATATTTTTTTCTTGTGCTATGTTTTGTAACTTAGGTTATAAAGGTTAATTTGTTTTTATCTAGGTTTATTATTATTAATTGTGATTAGATTTTAACTTTTTACTAGTTTTCTGCAAGAATAACTTTGGCATAAAAAAATTTGCATACATATTTAGTTGCTGTTTATGCATACCAATAATTCACTGGCCAACAAAGATTTTGCGGCAAAACATTTGAAGGTCATTTTATAGGTAACTTGTTGCCCTGATTCCGAATATGACCTCCGTTTTCCTAGATTGGCTCTAGTTTTTGAGATACAGGGTGGTCACAAAAATACATTAATAACAACAATTTATGTTAGGTTGTAACGTAATTCACAAAAAAAACATGAAAGATATATATCAAATTGTTAATGAGTAAGTACATAAAATGCTAATAGGTCAAAACATTCAATTCAGTACAATGGAATCACAATTAATGCATTACAAATCGCTGTCTATATGATTGTCTTCTGTGTGCAGAATGTGGACAATCACGTTGAAGGCTCCAACAAAATAGTCTGCCATCCTGTGGTGTATCCCACTTCTTGGTATCTTTCTTCCTCACTGATAGTCTTTGAGAGACCTCTTCAATTGTTCCTCAACTATGACATCCTAGATTATCCGTAAACCGATCTAAGTGACTATGTAGAAAGTGAACTTTTATGCTCATATTAGCTTCAAATTTTTGAAGTCTGAAAGCATTTCTGTACGAGTTCTACATAGTTGGCAGATTTATGGTTGCCCAAAAAGTTCTGACAACCAAGACAAAACTTTTCCAGGCAGATGCTTCAATATCAGTCACGGAATTTATGAAATTGTCATCCTTGATGATTTGGCGAATTTGAGGGCCGCTAAAGATTCCAGCTTTGAGTTTCTCCATACTCAACTCTGGAAAAAATCTGCAAATATATTTAAAACCTTCACCATCTTTGTCTAGGGAACTAACAAATTGCTTCATCAGTCCTAGTTGATGTGAGTAGTGGGAAAATAATTCTTTCCGCCTGTCTCAACCAGTGGTTCGTTAATGATATTTGATGCACCTACAGTCATATTTTCCCTAGCAGGCCATACAACTTTTTCCCAGTGGTCTTCTTTAGCCCTACTATCCCACAAGCATATGAAACAAGGGTACTTAGTATATCCGCTTTGCTGCCCAAGTAAGATGTTGACCATCTTCAAATACGCATATAGAACACTGGTGTTCATTATATCTAAGCTTCTGCAGATCAATTCTTTATATTTTCATATTCTGCTTTCAGTTTTTCTTGAGTAAGCCTATTGAAATCGGATGCATAGCTATTGCATTGTTCAATAAAACACGCACTTCAAAGCTTCTTCGTTGAACTATCCGATAAACAATCGCCAATCTTCTGGTCGGTATTTAAGGTAACCCATTTGGAGTAGGAGTCACAGGGATGTTCCTACCGAGCTATACTAGTTTTCTTCTTCAATGAAAATATGGAAGAAGTACTCCTCACTTTGTCCGAAAAAGTTATTTACATTCGCTTGAGACAGTTCTTTTCACTTTGTCTAGATGCTAAAAGCTCAGAATCTTGCTTGGAGAGACTTAACTCTCGTACAAAATCATTGATCTTCCTGGAGAACTGTTGCTGTGTGAAGTACTTTCTTCATTTCACTACCACTATCAATTTGCTGATTCAATCCGGAATACTCAAATTATACTTTTCTTGTAACGATTGATACCTTTCCCATTACAAACAAAGATAACAGTCACTGTGGTGATTCCTTGGCTCCCGCCATACCATATTCACACCAAATTTTAAACCTCTTCTTCGTCCATTTTTCCACTGACGTAGATTTTCGACACACGTTTTACAGACCAAATGGGGAGGCCCAAGACTTATCTTGGTCTCCGAGTTTCATTCCAAAGTATGCCAGATATGCTTGCTTCACAAAGTTAGTAATATTTCTTCTTTCGTTCTCCTGGCAATATTCACCACAGATGTAACAGAATTCATTGGGGTTATTCAAACAGGCTCTTCGTAAGTACTCATAGTTTTCTTAAAATAGAAAAAATAAGTATATTAAGTAAGCCAACTTAAAAAGAAATAAAAGTATTACTGATCAAATATCATTAAACAAAGATATTTGTATAAGAGTAATATTCTGGACACCCTGTATCTAAGACTAGAGCCATCTTGGAAACTAATGTATTTTCTGACATCAGCCACCGAATCTATAAATTCGATAAAATACTTGCAACAAAAAAATTTTTTTTTTTTGTTGGCCAATGTAATTATAATAATTATAATAATTATAATAATTATAATAATTATAAAAATTATAAATATATATATATTTATATATATATATATATATATATATAGTATATATATATATATTATATATATATATATATATATGTGTGTGTGTGTGTGTGT
>JABUQX010009293.1:0-7500 GCA_015478945.1 Trachelipus rathkii | reverse complement strand
AAATTATTAGGAGCATGGTTACTTAAGTCTATATATATATATATATATATATATATATATATAATATATATTATATATTATATATATATATATATATATATATATATAATTATATATATATATATTATATATATATATATATATATATATATAATTATATATATATATATAATATTATTATTATATATATATATATATATATATAATAATATATAATATAATATATATATATATATAATATATATATATATAGTATATAATATTATATATATATAATATATATATATATATTATATATATATATATAAATATAAGTATATATATATATATTATATATATATATATATAATATAATATATATATATATATATATATATATATATATATATATATATATAGTAATTTCGAAGAAAATATGAGTCATAATTATTTATTGCTAACAATATGTAAAAATAAGACTAAATCCGTTTCGAAATAAAATCGTTGTGAAAAGCCATTCCAATCGATGAGGAAGCTCAAAATCTGCAAAGAGAAATTCTTTTCACACACCTCCACGGACTATTAAATATAAATTTATACCTGAAATTGAAAACTTTAAAAGCCGAACGTACTTTTTCTTTTCTACGCGTTTGATCCAAACTATGGTATAAAGAGATTCAGAAAAAGAAGATCTCGAAACAATTACCCTAAATTCTTTGAAGCGACAAAAGAGCATCACAAAAATTTCCCTTGGGGCTTCTTTACTTGGAGGAAGCAAACTTAGAGGTGAGAGTTACGAAAACGATAGTAAAGGATTAGTAAAAGTGAAGCATTTGTATTGATATTTACACATGTTTTTGTTTTTCCTATTTGTTAAATAAACTGAAAATATCTCATTTCAATGGATTTTGTATCAATGTATGCGTGTTGAAAGACATAACACACGAACTCAAACACAAAGGAACACAAAGGAAGTGATATATGACTAATGTGTTTGTAAGAATAGTGTCCACTATTATAGAGATATTTTTTTTATATAGGGATAGTGAAGTAACGACTACAGAATTGGAAAGAGGCAATAAATAATAATAATAATAATAATAATAATAATAATAATAATAATAATAATAATAATAATAATAATAATAATAATAATAATAATAATAATAATAATAATAATAATAATTAATAATAATAATAATAATAATAATAATAATAATAATAATAATAATAATAATAATAATAATAATAATAATAATAATAAAAGAAATTAGGAAATCCCGTAAACTATATTTTCAAAGAGTATTTTGTAATCATAGATTATTTTTTAAAACTTATCAATTAAAATTTGTAATCTCTCTCTGGTTGATTTTAATTATTAACTTCTCAGTTTTATTTATTTACGTTTATCTCTTTCCAATTTTTTTTTCTACCAAATATAAAATTTTGATATTTTGATATCTAAAAACAGTTTAAAAATTTTGAAATAAAAAAAAAAAAAAAAAAAAAAAAAGTCAAAGATTTGAGAAAGATCAGAAAGGGAAAAAAAAGTCTCTATTTTCAAGTACCTTTTTTGACTTATTTTTGTCTTTTATTTTAGTTGATTTACATCCTCCGAACTTTAGCTACTCTTTTGCATGAAATTCCGCACGTTTTTGTTCTCATTATATTTATCTGAAATTGAAAAAAATAAAATTTGTTTTTCAAATTTGAGGAGCAACGAAACTTTTTTTGGTAACTTTTGTTTTCCTTTTATTTGATTTCAATTTCAATTAATTTTCTTTCAATTAATATATATATATATATATATATATATAATATATATATATATATATATATATATATATATATATATATAATAATATATATATATATATTCATACATGTAATATATATAGTTTATATATATATATATATATATATATATATATATATATTAGTGATGGGACGATTATGAAATAGCATCCGCATCCAAGGAATCGGCTGTTTGTGAGGAATCGGAATCGGAATCGGAATCGACAAAATTGTACCGATTCTTTGACCGATTCTTTGGTATACAATCTGAAAATAATTTTATTCGATCTTTATGATATTTCAAAGACAATATTTCGAAGTCTGCCATATTGATTTTTAATTTCAGTTCTTCCTTAATTCTATTTAATTAAAGAAAACTGAATTGAGAAGAGCATCTTTACGTAGAGCCTAAGATATCATGTTAAGATTTTCAGACAGTCATGGTGAGGCAGTCATTTGGCAATGTTTCGTTAGTCATGTTATGTAATATGTTTTTGATAATTATATACCCGTGAACTCGTAAGTGAGCAGTATATTTGCCTTGTAGGCTTGTAACAATTGGAGCTATTGATATCAAATGCTCACCTTGAGTTTCAATTTTCACGTATCGTCACACAGCATCTATAATAAGTGAAAATGTCTTAAAATGTTATGAAAGTATATTCCTGCTAATAAAATTCATGTAATAGTAAGGGATAACGCACCTAATATGGCTGCAGGAATTACCTTGCTTTGCTTACACTCTTGCAGCAGCTCTCAAATGATGCCATATTTGAAAAAAGAGACGTGAAAAAATATATATCCATATGCAAACAAAATTGATAGGTCATTGTTAATTCACTCGCTTTAAGCTGATTGCAAGTATGAAGATTTATCAAACTAGATTTAATTACCACAGCACAGGATTTATTCAGGATATACAAACCAGATGTAATTGCCAGTATCATATGCTTTCAAAATTTTTGAACACAAAGACGGCTCTCATTTCATATTGCAGTGATTATTCAAAACCTGCATGCTTAGAAACAACGGAAAGTTCTTGAAAAAATTGCTAAAAATACTTAAAAATTTTGTTGATTATACAAATTTATTGAGCCACAAGGAATCAATGGCATCGGCAAAAATCCCATATAAAAGTGATTTGCAGTTTTTTTTTTGAAAAAAGGGTCAGAAAAAGGACGTTTTAGAACGAAAACAATAGAGAAACTTCATAACCAAGACCATCATATAGTGGAGAAGACACTCTCACAGAGTAAAAATAATAAATCAACACTATTCATCGTGCCATTGAATCGCGATTCAGACTATTAAAGTCTCGCTCTCTGCCATATAACCATACCTCTGTGATCTCGACGGCTTGGCACAAACTACTTCCTTGATGATGAATTATGAAATAAAAGTGTTCCAAGATACGTTCTTAAGGCAATATGGATGGTGAGTAGCGAAATATAATATTTAATGTAGTATTAAAAGGAAAAGTAAATTAAAACTATAAGTTTCCACTACCTATTTTAAAACCAATCCTTCAGATTTTTTCTACATATTTTATTAATATATATCAACAGAATACAGTGAATGAGTCCGAGATAAAAAAAATGTATAGAATAACTGAGTTGTATAATAATAAGTATTTAATCATTCAGTATTTGATATTAAGCTGGTTTTTTCGAATTTTAAAAAGAGAAAAATAGATTATTTTTAAAAAAGAACTCAAGCAAAATGAAACTCTATATTCCTAAGTGGAAGTAAAGACACATTAATTGTGAGAAAATAAATTTTAGATTGATGTATTAATAAAAAGTAGATATATTGTACCAAATATAAATATGAAACTTATTTATAAAAATATTCTGAAACGTTACTTTACAATGAGTGTGTACATCGATTAGTAAAATAGGTACTTATATTTCAGCATTTGGCTTGTCACTTGCTAAGAATAATATTTAAGCTCGCCCCTTTTCCGGGAAAGTGTAAATGACTCTTTAACAGAATTTGAAGAAATATCAATTTAATTATTCTCTACACTAAGAATAAAAAATCACGAGTGAATATAATAACATCACTGACAGATAACGGTGTATATATATAGAGGAAATATTATAATAATTAGTTTTCATGCACTACAATTAAAGAGTATAGCTTTATTTTGACTTAAATAAATTAATATTATAGTAATTAAATTTTTGCTATCAATGCTATACTTAATCTTTTTAGATAAATTTATAAAAGAATTATTTATTTTAAACAAAAATGATATTCAAATATTTGTTCATTTATTTGAGTATAAGATTTTTGAATATTGCTTTTATTTTTCTGATGGTTAAATAAAATTAATAAAGTTTCCAAAAACGGGGAATGTTAATGTTTATTTAACATTAGAATTTCCTGCAATTATATTTATAATATGATTTGTTTATAAATTTCCTAATAATTAGTTGATTTAGCCAAAATTATATATAGTAACATAATTATATATATATATATATATAATATAATATATATATAATATATATATATATAATATATAATATTATATGATAAGAGATGAGAGAGAGAGAATGAAGATAAATACTAGTTTATACCATATTAAGATAATTATGATGTACTTCTACTCTACTCTCTCTCTTCTACTCTCTAACTTCTCTCATCTCTCTCTCATCTTCTCCCTCTCTCTTCCTCTCTCTCTCTCTCTTCTTCACTCGCTCTTCTACTTCTCTCTTCTACTCTATCTCTTCTTCTTCTACCTGTAATCCATTTAGTATTTTATTTATCAGCTATATTTTTTCTTTTATATAAAAAATGTCAATATCCTGTATCCACTACAATAACGAACATTTAACTCCGTATCATTTGTTATAATGTATTTCTTTTTTATCCAATATCTATTTCTATAGTCCTTACTGAATTTTCTTTATTGTGATTCTGAATCTTCCTAATAAAGTACAACGTGAGGTGAATAAAGATAATCACTAAAAAAGTAACTCATACGGACCGATGTTATAAGTGATAGGAAGCTAAATATACAATTTCAATGTATTAAACACTACTTTTACTTTAAGTAATATTTATTATATATATATAATATATATTATATGAAATATTTATTGAGTTTAAAATATAAAATAAATATATAATATATATAAATAAGGTATATATATATATATAATATTATATTTTATATTAAATATATTAATATTAATATAATATATTAATATATATATATATATTAATATAATATATATATATATTATATATATTATTAATTATTATATATATATATTATATTATATATATTATAATATATATATATATATATATATATATAACATAATATATATATATATTATATATAAGCATATATATATATATTAATAATATATATACTATATATATATATATATATTATATTACAAATTATATATATATAATTAATATATATATAATATTATATATACATTTTCTTTATGTTCGATAACAGAGAAATATTATATAAATATTTGATTGAGTTTAAAATATAAAATATAAATAATATAATATAATTAAATATATTAATATATATTATATATAATATATATATTATATTTATATATATTAAAAATATATATATAAATAATAATAATAATAATAAATATTACAAATTTCTATATAAGATATTAAATATCAACCAACCAGGGAAATCAAAAGTGTCTTTTGGGAATTAATTAGTGAGGTAAATAATATAAGATATAAATAAATACACGTAAATTTATAAATAAATGATAAATAATAATATTAAATAAATAATAATAAATAATAAAATAATAATAATTATTAAAAATAATAAAAAATTTTAATTAATAATATTATAATAATTAATTAAATTAAATAAAATAATAATAATAATAATTAATAATAATTTAAATAATAATATATAAATAATAAATAATAACTATAAAACCATAAAGACTCTGAACACTTAGTGACGAAAATAAAATAATTTTGAATAAATAATATGTATATTATAAATACACTTATATTGTCAGTATATATAATATACCTATATATATACCTATATATATAATAATGAACTAGACGTAGCTTATATATATACAAAATAGGGTTGTTTCTAGTACTAAAATATCAGATCAATCAGATAAATGTTCTCAAATTCGATAAAGTGAGATATAGTCGATATATATATACTATATAATATATAATATATATAATATATATATATATATATATATATCGTTTCGTAGTGAAAAAACTGATTTTCCCTATAATCAGGACACTACAAGCTATAACAGTTAAAGGAGATATTATGAAAAGCATATAGTGAATACTTTTGAGAAATCTTATAAAATAGGTGAGTCGTTATATATTAATATAACTATTTATACACAACTTTGATTTGTTGAGCACTTATAGTTAATAAATATTATATAATACCTACACATAATTTGTAGGTGGATAATGATGAACCGCTGTATATAACTATATATATATATATATATATGCGTTGCTTTGAAGAGTGTTATGTAATATAAATTTAAATTCCTTAAAAAATTTTTACAGTAATCAATTAATTTGTAATATATGGATTGTATAATTAAAATATAGTTATTATAAATGGTGATGAGTTGTAGTTTTTATTCATCATATTGGATAACTTTATATTTATTTTCTATGAGGCTAGATGTTAAAATAACAGAAGCGATATAAATTTTATAGTGTGATTATCAAAACTGAGTTTCTCTTATTTATATACAAAGTACTATAATATTTATCCTAATATAATTAAGCTAATATACGTATTTAATAATACAATATATAATATATATATATTAATATATATATATAATATATATATATATTAATTAATTATATGATATATTTATATAAGAATTGTGTAATACGCTAGTATATATCGGAATCAAGAGATATATCGGAGAATCGGAATCGGAGCACTTCTTATGACTTGAGTATATCGTGTATTCACGTGAATAATACGGTAATCGTCTGGAAAAATATGTGGTAAATCTACCCAAATCAATCATAAATATATATTAATATATTAATATATATATTAATATATATATTATATATTATATATTAATTAATTAATATTATATATATATATATAATAATATATTATATTATATATATATATTATATATATATATAAATAATTAATATTAATATATATAATATTTATATATAACATATATATATAATATATTAATAATATATTAATATATATAATTAATATAATAATAATATTTATATAATATATATATATTATTAATAATTAATTATAATAATATATATATATATATATTATATATATATATAATATATATATGAATATACTATCAATTATGTATGCATATAGTACTAAATATGGTAATATAATAATCTTACAAATAAAATTAATATAATATATTAATAATTAAATAATATATATATAATAAGAATAATAAAATAATAATAATAATATTAATATATAATAATATAATTAATATATAATAATAATAATAATAATATAATAATAATAAATTATAAATATATAATAATTAATATAATAATTACATAATGTTTAAATATAATAATAATAATAATAATTAATTAAACAATAATTATTTAATTTGAACTAAATAAATCTAAAACCTTATTCTACATTTATATTCTTTATAAATAATGAAATGGTTCATTTTTATTTCTATATAAGAACATTTTTTATTTAAATAA
>JABUQX010009292.1:5000-44970 GCA_015478945.1 Trachelipus rathkii | reverse complement strand
GACCTAGGATTAAAAATAATACAATCCCTGCAATGTTTCTATATCAAACATCTAATTTTGGTTGAAGTTAGCTTTGACTAATCTACATCTATTAAACCAATAAGATACCACTTGGCAATGATGTGTTTGTATTTTCATTTAACATACACAAAACAATAAACAATAAATATAAAATAAAAATAAAAATTAAAAATAAATAATAATAATAATAATAATAATAATAATAATAATAATAATAATAATAATAATAATAATAATAATAATAATAATAATAATAATAATAATAATAATAATAATAATAAAAATAATAATAATAATAATAATAATAATAATAATAATAATAATATTGTGTGTGGGTGATCATCAACATCTCTTTTTATTGGAGCAAACAAATGGTAAATAAAACTTCTAATAAAACATATACAAAAAAATAATACAAATAATTTTTTTTTTATTCTTAAGGGTATTTATAAGGGTAGTTGGGTATGTTGACCTTTTTCAAGGTCAAGGCCTTAGTGGCCAGTGCCACGCGAAGGAAATACGGCTGTAATATAATTAGTATATATATAATATACATATATATATAATATATATATTATATAACTATATATATATTATATATATATAATGATTGTTTATTGATCTAATGTAGTCTTTGAGGTTGTAGTACCTCTTTACAGATGTTTACATATTTAGATTTTATAGTATTATATTTTTGTATATATTTATCATATAATTATATATTAGGCCAAGTCACATAACCACGTTCATACCTAATTTGGTGCATGTTCTTGTTTTTTTTTATGTAATAATAATAATCATATAATAATTATATTATTATAACATTATATCAGATAATATAATAAATAATAATATAAAATAATTTTTAATTAATAGCTAATTAAAAATAATCAAAAATAATAAATATATAATAATAATAATTACATATATTATAATATTAGAGTAATAATTAATATAAGAATGTATAATTATAATTATATAGTATAATTATAACTTATAATATATAATAGTTATGACTTATTATTAAATTAATAATAATAATAAGTATATAAGAATAAATATGAATAATCAATAAGTAGCTATGACTCATTTTTAATAATAATTAATAATAGTAGTACAATCATCCATAATACAGGATGCTTCACATTTAAAAAGAATATATAATCCAAATGAACAACAGTAAAGGTTCAATTCATAGGATCAATATTTTATAATCTCCAATAATAATAACATAATAATAATATTAATTTTTATAATAATAATAATAATTCATAATAATATAAGTAATTAATTATAATAATTAATAATGAAATAATTAATAATAATAATATACATCTATAAATAAATAATCATCAATAATATAATATCCAATAATAATAATAATGATAATAAACAATAATAATAAATAATTATATAATAATAAACATATATATAATAATATATAATAATAGATAATTAATAATATAATTAATAATAATACATAAATAAGATATATAATATAATGAATTAATAATATTGTGACACATTTAAATGACTCAATTGTCAATATTTTAATCGCCTTATATTAGTTTATAATATTAACTAACCTTCCAGTAAAATCACAGTATGTAAGTAAAGAGTAGTAAGTAAAGTAATAATAATACATACATAATGAATTAATTGGTAAGACCTATTATAATTAATTACATAATAATCTTCCATAACAAATTTTTCCTTTTTTCCATTTGCAATACATATATATTGATAGTACATCAGGGCTTGTAGCATATTAGCACAATTTAAGTACCAGTAAGACGCAAATAGTATATAATTGTACACGTTCATTACTATTCATTGTTCATGTGATATTGAGGGAATGAAGGTAGCTTAGTAATATAATATAATAATAATAAATAAATTAATAATTTAGCAATATCATACAATACTTAATTATATCCAGTCATAATAATTAAAAATGAAAAATTAAATTGACTTAGCAATATAATAATGAATAAATGAATATTAATATATAATAGAATGTAAAATAATGATACCAATACTCTCATAATAATAATAACAATTGATAAATAATAATTATTATATTATAATTAATAAATAATGAATAAAATAATAATAATAATAAATAAATATTAATATAATAATGATAATATACACTAATATATATATTATCATGTATTATTAAGACTACAGAAACAAATATAAAGATCGATGAATAATCTACATTATTTACTCTGCACGTGCGACAGATCGTTCTATCCCATGCTACCGGTGTCGAATCGTGTGTGTGTGTGTGTGTAGTTGTGTGTGTGTGTGTGTGTGTGTGTGTTAATTGGTGTGCTGTGTTTGTCGTACGTGTGTGTGTCTCTGCTTACGGACGTCATCATGACATGACGAAGTCAATGCTAATTAATAAGTGGTGTATATGTGGTAGGGGTAGGCGCTGCGTGCAATTATATTGCATAGTATATCGAATGCATACATGCATTTATATATGATACTATAATATAACTATAAATATAATTATCATATATATCATATATTATATATATACTAATATATATCTATATATATATATATATATATTTAATATATATATATAGTATATATATATATATATATATCTATATATTAATAATATATAATATATATATATATATATATACTATATTATAAAATAGTATTATTAATATATATTATAGTTATATATATAGATTCCATATATATAACCCTAATAGTATATATATACTATATATAGTATATATTAATTAGTAGTATTTTTATATATATTAATATATATATAACTATAAACTATATTTCTAAAATCAATATATACCTAAATTCACTATTAATCTATATATATATATATTATATAAGTATATATTTCATATTATATTTTTGACCTCTATATTTTACTATATGGACCTATTATTAATTATCATAATTAATATAGTACTACCAGTATTAGTTATAGTCACTATTATATATTATCTAATTTTAATATATATAATGTAGGCTGGAGTGTTTTTCAATTTTAAAGAACTCTACCCTACAAGATAAAAGAAATGAAATTGTAAAAAATTAAGAAATATAAATTATTATCTACTACTAAGAGACATATATACGTATATATGTATATATTATTCTCATATTATATATAATATTTGGACTTATATATATATAGTAAGTATTATAAAATTATTTAATAGTATCACTAGTCTTATTCGTCAGGTGGTAGTAATTGTACTCAAAAAAGTTCCATACAGTTTTTAGCTGTTGTGAATATTAGATCTTAATGTTACGGCGCCAGTTGCAAACCTCTCTAGTGCGCTCATTTGAATAGTGCTGGGTGTTAGTCAATACTCATTTGGTCGTCTTTGACTTTATAAATAATTTCTTCGCTGATCACGAGGGTATGAGCTTGTTGGGTCTTAATCATTCAGACGAAGAAAAAGCTTTAACAAAGTTCAAATATTCTGTCCGCTAGCGTTTGTACGATTTATGATGCAACATCAAAGTTTCGGACATGAAATTCATGTTCTTCTTTTCAAAATGACATTTTGCTAGCCACAAGAACATTAATTAATCTTGAAGCCTCCCCCAGTGCACACTGGTCGCGTAATTCTGTGCGACTTTTCACAATTCAACCTTGTTAACATTTGAGACCTACATCGTGCTGCCTTTACCTGAAACAAAAACATTGGAGAAACAATACTGTTTGATGCATATTATATATATACTACCATATATATATATATATATAACCCGTATATACTATATTCTATATAATAATCACAGTATAATATATACAGTATATAGCCTATGTATATGTTATATATAGGGTATACGTACCTCATCATTAATTATGTACGTACTATATATAGTATTACCTATATACTACATAATAGGGCGTAACTATAATAATATATATTATATATATTTATATATATATATCCTATTATATTATATAGTATAATATATATATATATACTCTATAGCACCATCATTTAACTACTACTATACTACTATACTACTATATACTAACTTATACTACTACTTTCACGTGGATATAAAGTTCATATAATATAAATAGTATATATATTATATAGTATATATATATTATATAATATATTTTTTAATTTATATTATATCACCCTATATCATATTTCCTACAATCTGAAAATATAGATCCATATTTAAGGTAATTAAATATTAATATACTTGTACACTAGCACATCCCAGCCTCACTCTACTATATTACTCAGGTATGATATTTCTTTATACCTCATTAAGGTATATATCACGTACGTATATTATCACTCAATATTGTACTAAACTCAATTGTTATAGACTATTTTGGTGAGGGTATATATTTTTATATATATCTATAACCGTATACTACCTATGACTAATAGCTTACCGATATCATACTTATAGTAATAGTATATTTATGCGTGTGTGTGTTTTGTGTGCATATTTCGTCCCACACAGCATGTCAATTAACTTTAATCAGTGCGACCACTTACTACATTAAAGGGCAAATATAAATACGTGTATTGTCTCTATTCTCCTTCATGCAAATGGATACAGAGACTCACATTAATTATGTATATATTCGCCAGTTTACATAATTTCATAAAGATTTAAAGTTATTTCACGCAATAATTAATAACTTGTTACATTCAACACCAGACATATTATTACTACGTATATAGTATTATTTTTATGATACTATCAGTATACCCCCCCCTATATACTACTACATATATATATATAATATATCAAACTAATATATCTGAATAGAGGTGGTGAGTGACTTTTCTATTACCTAGCTATATTTTATAATTTTCTGATTATATTTTTGGTCTGTCATCACCCACACTCCCCCAGATAACTGTGGTGTGTGTCAGTTTTGATAAAATCGCTGGCAACTCCGTTTCTATTTAACTTATTTAGCATTGTTCCAAGTTTGTTGCGGGGCTGGCTTCAATTAACTTGCAGACCGCTTTAACGGAAACTGTTTCGTATCCTAACTACTCCTACGGAGGGCAACCATTTCCGTTTCATTGTGTTAATCTATGGGTTCTTTCATTCGATACTAATACCCGCATTGCTATTAATAGCTTCCTATTTACTCCATCAAACGTTCGTTTTTCCATTTGCGTTTTGCCTACTCTCCTCATTCGCGCTACCACTTCGGATATATTAAAATCTTTTTAGCCAATCTATCATCCATGGTCAATTCTACCAGCGGTGTCATATACTCCTTTGAGTGCGATTTATGTACCAGTCCCGCCCCTTACGAGATTTTGTCTCTTTAATGCAGAACCTTTCTCGTATCCGTACACACTATCCATGTACATCTTATCTAATCTATTTACTGCCCACTAAATACATCTTCGTAATCACCGGTCTTTCATTTTCCAAAAACCTTTTTCAAATTTTTTTCTTCATTTTAGAAGTCTCGACGTCTAACCCGTCTAACGTTCTAATCGTCCTACACCCGTCTAAACGTCTCAGATCTGGACCTCAACGTCTCTCACGTTCACGTCTCGAACGTCTGAACATGTTCTCACGTCTCACGTCGGTTCACGTCTCACTGTACTCCGCACAGTAAACAGTTGGAAACAACATATAACACACTCAACAACTTATATTTTAACTTCCTTTTTATTATTTCCTCTTTCTTAATATCAGGGGGCTACTTAATACTCTTTCACTCTCAGCAACCATATTGGTACAATGGGCTCTTCTCTACATGCTTCCGAAAGCCCTAATATCCATTTCTACCTATAAACTGTAGTCTCTTGCATAGGTGCTTTCTCCATTCACCGCCTTTATTATATCCAACCCAGTTTGGAAGGTCGTATTTAGATATTTTTTTTTTACCTTAAAGCATGGGAGTGTCTTGTCAGGCATACCTGGTATGTACTCCTCCTCTCTTTTTTCTTTCTTTCTTCCACATCAACACTTACCACGCTTCTTACGCACACGGTTTTTTTACCCCCATTAGGGCGTTTGCCCCGGTCTCAGTTCGATGTGGGTATACAGTCTTATTTCTTTTAACAAAGCACCGCCACGAGAAACGCAATGAGTAGGAATTTTAAGATGCCTGGAGCAGGTGGCATCGCCAAAACAGTGCAACCACCTCTTTAATCCACCCCTGCCAAATGATACCTAACCTCGATATCCAGGGGTTATTTATTGAGCCTAACGAACCCTCCTGATTTTGACCGTAAACTGAAGGGAAACTACCGAAACCCGCTCCTCAATGGTATTTACTAGGAAAATAGAAACCCCTTTTACGATGATAACTAGGAAACTGGAACCCTCCGATGGTAACTAAGAAACTAGAAAACTCCGATGGTAGCTAGGAAACTAGAATCATCTGATAACAAAAAAACTAGAACCCTCCGATGATAACATGAAAATTAGACAAACTCAATGGTAACTACGGAAAACCAAGAACCCTCTGATGGTAACAAGAAAACTAGTATAATTCCCCTGATGGTAACTAGGAGACCAAAACCGATTTGTCCTAATTCCCAGTCTTCATTCTTTAATTTCTACAGACATTCTCGATTCTTTGCTAATTTCCACTTCTGCTTACCAGTATCTGCCATCTTCTAGAGTCTAGACCTCAGACCTTCCCTTACGTGTTTAATCACTCCTTCAGTAATCTACTCTGTTCCTTTCTATCGTTCCTATTCTCAAAATAAATCCAAAGACCAATTTAGAGAACAACCAATTGGTAACACGATATCTTTGACTGTAGTGCTCAGGTAAGTTAGTAGTAGTATTGTAGTAGTAGTAGTTATAGTAGTAGTAGTAGTAGTAAGATCCCCAGTGATACAGTTTTAGTAAGTTTAAATAAACCTGTCTTTCATGTTCTTACTATAATAATTAATAATAATAATATTAATTATATTCTTATAATAAATAGATAATAATCAATAATAATAATTAATAAAATTTAATAATAATAATAATAATAATAATAATATTTCAAATTATTTTATAAATATATCCAATAATAATAATAATAATAATAATAATAATATAATTAATAATGGAACTAATAATAATAATACAGTTCTAAGATTTTGTATTCAAATTAGTAGTCTGTTGAGGCCGGTAGTTAGCTAATTATTACAAAGGAGACTTACCGTTATACGTGGTTTGATTAACTATGCCCTTTATGTCTTGTAATCAACGCATTTTACAGTTCACAGTAAAGCAACCAGGTTAAGATAGTACAGTCCTACAAAGATATTATCTAAATCTATTATATTTACCACTTCTCTCGCGACTATAACTAAGGAGTTAAAAAATATACAAGAAAATTAATCCATCTCTGTGGTAAGAATAGTAGAAAATTTAATTCACAACCCACTTGACACAACATCAACTGCATATTATATTACCTATCATATATATATATATAATATATATATATATATATATATAGTACTATATATATAACTTCCTATATTATATATAGTATATATTACTACCTTATATACCCTATCAGGCCGATATCCATTGCTATTAACTTACCTATCACCTATAAGTTTATTTAAGTCATTGCCCCTGGCAAGTACCTTGAAGATTAAGACACCTCTGGGTAGGACAAAGTTTATATATATATATATATATATATAGTTATATATAATATATATAATATATATAGTATATTATATAATATGATTATATATACTATAATATATAGTATATTATAATATATTATTATACCCTACCTATTACTATATAACTATAAACCTATTACATATTTTATATCATTATCCCTACATTTATACCTATCCAATTTATATACCAAACGATATAACTCTTTAACTGCAATACACCCTCACAATTCTTTGCAGCATAGTCCCCTTATTTATTTCGAAGGAAAACTTTAATTTTCACGTCCTTTTGATAAAAGCTATGTTTTATTTTAGTGTATTATATGGCATAAGATTTGACATCAACAGTGACTATAGGCTACCAGACAATTTTAAATAATTATTTTAATTATATAATTAGGTAAACAACACTTAAATTATAAAAATGTTGTGAGCGTAGTAATAATATATTCAATATTAAATAACTGTAACAACACCTTCACTGCCTCTATTAAAAAACCCCAAAACTTACACTAGCAAGCGAAAACAGAAGTTGTAAAAGCAATTAAATTTTTTCACTCTGCCCCACCATAAGATTATTAGGAATATCCGTACATTGATAGAATACGATAGAAGTAAGAATAAAGTTAAGATATCATAGAGGTTTAGAGAGGTAAATAGATAGATAGATGGAGATTTTATTACAGAATTAGATTAGGTACAAAGCCTATGTCTTCAACGAGAGAAAGAGGGAGAGAGAGAGAGAGCAGAGAGAGAAGGAGAGAGGAAGAAGAAGAGTTGCCAGAGAGAGAAGAGAGAGCATGTGTGTGTGTGAGAGATTCTAGAAGTAAAAGTATTAGCAGAATTGAAAGGAGAGAGAGTCAGAGTGTTGATTGACCAGAGAGAAGACAGAGAGAGAGAGTTTCAGAGAAGACTTGAGAAGGTGAATGCAGCAGAGCAGAGAGAGAGATTTTGACCCACGAGAGCCCAGCGATTCCCCCCCCCCCCCACATGCTTGAGAGAATTCAACCAAGGGTATCCTCCATAAACGCTTTTCTACATAACTTCCAAATTAATTTTGTCGTACGAATTCTCAGCTATAGGGTTGAGGCGACGAACGGTTTCGTACCTCACCGCGATAATTTGACCTTATCTTTTTTAAATCCACACTCACGCTTCAAGTCACAGCAAGGTATGACGCTTTGCTTTTTCCTTTTAACTAATTATTATTTAATAATGAAATATGAAGAATTCTTAACCCAGACATGCCCACGTGCATTAGCCCATCTGAAAACCCTAGGGAAGTTACATGTGATTCCTGCAATTAACTAACAACTCTCTATGTGAAAAACCCGGTCGAGAAGGAAAATTCTCCCACACCAATGGGAAGCCATTAACAATTATATCCATGTATCATTTTGTTTATTACTCAAAAGTAGTTGATGATTTCTTCATATTAATATCATTTCTTTATTTTTTAAAATCATCTCTTTTTTACATCTTTCATTTAAATAAAAATTCTACTATAATTGTTATTTTACTTTACCCCCATTGTTAAGAATTATCTTTTAAGGTCTTATAAATAGATACATTTTGGCATTATCCCCGGTCCCATAATTACAATATAGTTGGGTAGGGCGAGCTACCTACCCTGCCTACCCCCTGATGTATATGCCATTTTTCCCACGTTTCTGCCCCCCCTGAATTTTATAAATTTTTACCTATTCCAAGAGAAACGATTGTGTGACTTTAGCTTTTAACTACTATATAGTATATACTATATATATAGTATCTATATATATTATAATATATTAATATCAATAATATTTATATACTACAAATATAAATATATCCCTACCACTACCCATTATAAGCTTTAAGTCAGCTTCTATATTTAGTCTATTTATAAATTTATTTTTTATACTTAAGATATATATACTATAATACTATACCATCCACAGGGCTTATTATACTAATCCTATTACTAGGTTAATAATACCTAGTACCTAGACTTATACCCTATACTATATAAGCTCCCTTTCTATATTAGACATACCATTTATAAAAGGTGCATAACAGCTCGTAAGGAAACCCATTTTTTCAAGCTTGCTTGACTTTGTTATTCATTCCTTCAAAGTTTTCCTCACGCAAACTTTCGTCCTTGAAACAAAATTTTTTACTTTGCTGGTTCGGACTCTTACATGCCCTTTGTCGAGTTTTTTTTTTTTTTCATTTTTTATCTTTTTTCCTTTTTTTTTTGTTGTTTTTTTGAACAGACCCCCCAATGGTTTTATTATTAATTCTATTTTGCTTTTTTTCATTGTCGTTTATTATTCTTATTATACTTGTTTGTTATTATTATTATTATTCATTATTCTTTTTCACAATTTTTAATAATCACCAGCAAACTATTTATGATTAATTATTAAATTATTATTATTATTATTAGTTGATTAATTATTAATTATGTATTAGGGATTCACATTTTAACCTTATCTATTGCCTCTTAAATTTTTTGATTATCTACACTCTAAAAATCCTATTATTCAATTATTAGCATCTTAATAAACGGTTATAAGCAACTAAATCTCATTTATTTATTAATTATTATTCATTACTCTCTCATTATTAATCATCTATTATTAACCATTTTTAATTATTTATTTATTATTACTCTATTTTTATTAATTATTATGATGTATTATGTATTATTATTATTAATTATTCTTGATTAATTATTATTATTATTATTATTTGAATTATTTTATTAGTGTTGTATTTACTCTATATTATTTATTATTTACTTATTATTATTTATAATTTTAAATTTAATTCTTTATTTTTTTTTAATATTCCTATTCTTTATTATCATTTTTAATTATTAATTTATTCATGGTATTTATTATTTATTATTATTAACTTTATTTATTATTATTATTTTATTTATTATTATTATTCATTGCACTGATACATTGTTTTAACTAGAAAAGTTATCCCGGTAGTAAATAGTAGTATTTATTCATTTATTAGTTTTATTTTAGTATCATTTGGTTCAATAATTATTAATTATTCATATTATTGTAATTATTTTTCATTATTATGTTTATTTTATTATTATTATTTACTTCATTATTTATTATTTATTATTATTATTATTATTATTAGACACTAGAATTATTTATTACCATGATTGTTTTATTTGTACTATTCATCATATTTCTATCACACTTGTAAATTTTATTTTGAAAACTATATCTATACTTACTTACTACTATATCTACTTCATCTTACACTAGCTGATTTAAAAACTCGAGTTCGTGTTTCTTGAGACTTTTATCTATATTACTTCAAGTATTCTACTACTATTCTACTACTACTACTACTACTATCTAAGGAGGGAAGAAGAAGAAGAAGAAGAAGAAGAAGAAGAAGAAGAAGGAATTTCTTTCAGTTCAATTTCAAATCAGCTAAGAAAATAAAATTAGAACAGATGATATTGTCTTTGGAGATACAAAATTATGTACCAAGTCAACTAAAATAGGTTGTATTTTAGAATCCTCTAAATTATGTTAGGTACGCTTATTTATCAATATTACCTAGTTATCTATCTATATTCTTGAACCTTTAAGACTTGTTTGAAGCAACTATATTATTATTATTCTGTTATTATTATAGTTTAACTTATTGCATTAACTTGTTTACTTATTGTAACTTATTGGCGGCTTATCCTAATTTGTTGCCCTAACTTATTAAAAGTTATTGTCGGCTTATTCTATCATTATTATAGCTTAACTTATTACCGTAACTTATTAACTTATTATTACAACTTATTTCAGGCTTTTCTAACTTATTATACTCAACTTATTGCACTGGCTTATTAACTTATTATTTATAACTTATTCCTGCTTATTTTAACTTATTATTATAATTTAACATTGACCTATTGCCTTAACTTATTAACATTATTATAACTTATTGCTGGCTTATTCTAACTCTTGACAGTATAGAATACTGACCAACGAATCCTACCAAATACAAGTCAGAATTGAACTATGTACCCCTTATTACACTAGCTCACTATATTAATTTATGAGAGTAAAATACATTTATGTATATATTTACGTATGCATGTCTCTATATATACATATGTATATTTATTTATCCCTCCTCTTGTTTCTTTTTTTTCTTTGGCTAATCCTTCATCTTTTTCAATGTTTTTGATGTTTTGCTCCAGTTCCGATGGAGGCACTGCTTGCTACGGGTAAAGGCGTGGTTCTCGTGGCACTACTTGTATATACCAGACTGGGCGTGGCCTTAAAGGTCACTTAAATTTAATGCCCAACTTGGCATTTAGAGAAAGCTTTTGAGCATGTAGGTATGTCTTTTCATGTTTGAATTGGGGTGTGCGTGTTCAAGCATACACAGTGCCATACCACACAAAACTATATATATTATTATATAATATATAACTATATATATAATATATAATATATATATATAATATATATATATATATATATATATATATATATATTATATTATATATATAAATATATATATATAATATAATATATTATATATTATATATTACCAGTTAGTGACGGCTGGTCTATATTGGGCTCCAGGGCTGCAGCCCCTCCAAATTTAAAATGCCAGGCATGGGATGTTGATGATAGAAATATGAAATTTTGTCAAAGAAGAAAAGTGATCTGAAATTTTTTTTTCTTTTTAACAATTTAATACATTTAAAAAAAAAGCAGTAATTCAATTGAAGGGAAAATAACAAATTAATGCTTTTTGCAACTGCAAAAATTTTTAATTAAAAATATTATTTCAATAATAATCTAATTAAATAATAATCTAATTAAATAATAATCTGCCCAGAAAAAAAAAAAGCTCAAACTTTATAAGTTCTTTAAAAAATAAGACATCTGGGAACTTCTTAGCAAAACACTAACATACGTAAAATTTCTATAGCTACCTTTTGTAAACAGTTGCGTAGTTTTTGCTTCTTATTTTTACTTATAGCAAGCCTGGAATTTTTTTCTCATATAAAATAATAAAGTTTGAAATTTGAGAAAGTTCTATATTTGTCCATGTATTCCTCTTTTTACTTTGTAATAGACAGCCTATATGTTCAGCTCTTTTCGCATCTTTGCATGGGGCAAGCTTACGTAGTTCACGCTTTGTCATCTCGGAAAGAAATAAAAATTGAAAATATAAACCAATGAAAATTAATTACTGTGTTTGTAAAATATTATATAATATTAATATATATAATATATGATATAATATATATATATATATATAATATATAAATATATATATATATATATATATAATATATATATATTATATATAATATAATATAATATAATATTATATATATATATATATACTATATATATATCAGATAGAGAGAGAAGAGAGAGAGAGAGAGATGCCTCTCTCTTCTCTGCTTAAAAACAGGAAAAACATATTGGAGAGAGGAGAGAAGAGAGAGAAAGGAGAGAGACGAGAGAGAGAGAAGAGGACGAGGATGAGAGAGAGAAAGAGAGGAGAGAGACGATAGAAAGAGAGAGAGAGACCCAAACAATCATAGATAAGCAGGCAAGACAGATTTTTCGCATCTGCCGCACACGTATGAAATACAATTTTCACAGTGGGCGTTCGCAACTGTTCTGTAAATACTGAGTTTCCAGAAGCTATTCCAATATGTCCAAAACCGTTCCAAAGTATAGGCACACAAAACACAAATATTAAAAAATTAAGTAATAGTCTGTATGAGACGTAATCCTATCAGATATTATTATTTTAGAAAAAAGATAATCGATTTTATATTTCCATCTAGTGTTCCATCTAAAGTTCAAATGTAATGTGTTTGTTTAATTTACAGAAATGTGTTCGAATGCATTGCAATCGATATTTAAAGATACAAACAAAATAATTTATGCACACACATAAATATAAAAAATTATTTTTAGATTGATATATAATATTATATATATATAATATTATAATATATATATAGTATAGCTATATATATATATATAGTCTGTATGTTAAATCTATATATTATTATGTTATTTATAACCTCTATTAGTAGTTTATATATAGGGAATATTATATATATATAATTAGTATTATTATATATAATATATATATATATGTGAGCATAGATATATTATATATAATATATATTAATATATATATAATATTATATTATATATATTATATAATATGTTTTATTATATTAATATATAGGGGAAGATAGGGAAAGTAGGGTAATGACGCTCAGGTGGGTAATCCCGCTCACCCAAGTATTTCCTGAAACGCTTGAAATTACACTATGGTATCAGTGTTGCCATCGTGTGCCATCAAAAATGATAAGACCGGCCCCAGTATCAGTCTCGAACATGACCGCAGAGCGAAAGAGTACTTTGATAATTTGATATGCTCAAAACTTTATGATTGTTTCACTTTTCATATAAAATGGAAGTCTCTATTGATCAAAAGGTAACAACTTTTTTTTACCGCTTTTAATTTAGAACTACCTTTTATTAATTAATTATGTCATCTACATAGCATTTAGTTAGATTTAATGTCACATATTTAGTTTTTAAAGATTGATTTTGTGGAAGCGTGCCATTATAAGTAGTAATCCAAAAATAATATCCAAAACATGTCGTAAGGAGGGGTAATGGCGTTTGGGTGAGCGGAATTACCCCAAATAATATTATATATATATATATATATTATTATATATATTATATATAATATATATTATATATTTATATATATATATATATATATATATATATAATATAATATTATGCCCACACTATCAACTGATACTATATCTAATAACATATAAAATCCACTTTATCTCTTGACCCTATATTAACTCAAATCTTCATCTTCAATCATAAGCAATCCTCTCATCCCTCATCTTCTATCACAATGCGATCAACTTCTCCTAACAACTAATTAGTACTCTCTCCTCTCTCTTCTGCTACTACAACTAACTCACACACTATATTATATATATACACTATTCTTCTAAACATCTATCGATCTCAAGCTGTCCTGACAGTAGCAAACATATGCAGGCAGCAATGAATGCAGTAGCTTCAGGAACATCGATTAGAAAGGCCTCAAAGGAATATAACATTACCCTTTATTTTCAATTAAGTATTAGAATTAAGGCAGGATGGCTAGCACCATCCCTATTAGCCTCAATAAACAATTCTACACCTGCGCGCCATTACCCACCAATGTTGTAACGCTATTGCCCTGCCAATGTTCGGCGAGGTCAAACGCTCCCCAAGCACTAATTCTAGAAAAAATCGTTAATATTTTTTTTTCGTAATGGAGTTTTAAAGTTGATTGTTACGGATTATTTTCTAAAATTGATTTAAGATTATCTTCCGATAATAAATTCATTAATTTTTCTTTTAAAAGTTAAGTTTGTATTTCATTTTTTCCCTTTAGGTGCACGCCATTAGCCCCACTTTCCCCTAATATATATATATATAGTATTAAAAAAAAATAATTATATAATATATATAATATATATTATATATATATATATATTATATATAGTATCATAAGTTTTATATACATATATATATATTATATATATACCTGCATCCCCTCCAAGCCAAGTTTACCACGACCGCCACTGTAGATACTAACATTATATATTATATATATAAGTATAATTAATATATATATATATATACATATATATATATATATATTATATATATATATATAGTATACTATATATATATAGTATATACATAATAATATATTATAATATATGTTGTGTGGTGGTATGTGTGTAGTTATATACTTCTGTTGTGCTTGTCGTGTACGAGTGTAGTGAGTGTTGTGGCCTCAGTCTAATCCTATGTGACGCTGTCTCGAATTTTGCGCAACTTCCGCTCATTAAGATTATTTTCCAGGTTATGATCACCTATTTTTAAAAACTGTTTTTTTTTTTTAATTATTTTTTGATTAAAAAATGGAAAAAATTAATTCATTGAAATCTATTCATGCAAAAAGTCAGTTGACTTCAATTATATAAATAATTAATGAAAATGATCATCATTTTGATGTATTTACTTACTTTACTTGTGATTTTTTCACAGTGTCCAAATATGAAAATCTTTCTTCACACTCTGTGACTCCCACTGTGATGGACCGCTGAGCGAAGCTAATATAAGCACCAACGCTTCCCCTTCGAGAGCCTTGATTAAACAACATTGGAAACTGTAATTTTATTTCTTGTAATGTTAAATTTGTAAATGTTTTAAGAGTAAAATATTTTTAAGCAAATAACAAAAGGTTTAAACCTTTTCTGCTAAGAAGAAGAAACTAAGTTTTTTCGAAAATTAGGTCGGAATACCTAACTTTTTATATGATTGTTCGTTTTAAAAAAAGAGTAATCAGCGAAGAAAAAAGGTGCTAAATGCCTTTAAGGCCTTATGTAATTGCTATAAGAACCATATCTTTAAGGGATGATCTGTCTCTAATCTCTTCCTCCTCTCTCTCTCTCTCTCTCTCTCTCTCTCTCTCTCTCTCTAACTCTCTCTCTCTCTCTCCTCTTTTCGCAACCGACCAACGTTTTGTAAAATGCCAATACATCGAATTCAGATGACTATTTAGTGTGATTAAAAAAATCAAATGAAAAATTGAGCCAGTAAAATGGT
This sequence comes from Trachelipus rathkii, assembly GCA_015478945.1. Lineage (NCBI taxonomy): Eukaryota > Metazoa > Arthropoda > Malacostraca > Isopoda > Trachelipodidae > Trachelipus > Trachelipus rathkii. The sequence goes on along the minus strand of JABUQX010009292.1, from coordinate 28,616 downwards.
TTCTTTATCATAAATAATGTCCAATCGAATGGTTTTGTTTACCTGATTTTTGAAAATTATCTTTAATTGTATCTAGGGAAGCGTTGCTTCCCCTTGCCTCCCATCGAACGCACGCCTGTTGATATATATATTATATATATAATTAATATATATATATATATACTATTATAAATTATAGTATATATAGATATATATATATAATATATTATATATAAATGATAATAATAGTATAGTATATGTATAATTCCAAAAGCATGCATAAAATTTAAATAATATTTTTATCTATATCAGTAATAGTAAGAACTTTTATTTTTGATGCTTTACTGCTGTAATTCTGATACTAGTTTGGTAATCTTACTATAAAATTCATAGTGGAAACATTATATTATTATTATTATTATTATATATTCGATTATTATTATTATTTATTATTATTAATTATTATTATTATTATATTTATTAGTATTATTATTATTTATTATGATTAAATGGGACGAAAACGTTCCCCTTAAGTAAGCCCTTTCAACGTCTGTTGCTATTATTATTAGATTATTATTATTATTATTATTATATTATTATTATTATTATTGATTATTATTATTTATATTATTATGATTATTATTATTATTATTGATTATTATTTTATTTATTATTATTATTGATTTATTATTATTTTATTATATTATTATTATCATTATCTATTATTGATTATTATTATATTATTATATTATTATTATTATTATTATTCATTAATTCTATATTATTATTATATTATTATTGATTACTTATTATTTATTATTATAGTATTTATTATTATTTATCATTATTCCGATATTATTATTATTATTATTAATTATTATTATTATTATTATTATTATATTATTATTATTATTATTATTATTATTATTATTATTATTATTATTAGTAATAATAATAATAGTAGTAGATTAGTAGTAGTAGTAATAATAATAAATAATAATAATAATAATAAATAATAATAATAATAATAATAATAATAAATAATAATAATAATAATAATAATAATAATAATAAATAATAATAAAATATAACAACAATAAATCTAATAATTTTTGTATAAAATAAACATTCATAACAATATATATATATATATATATATATATACTATATATATATATATTTATTTTTATATAATATACTTATATATATATTATATACTATATTATAATATAGATATATATATAAGGTAGAGAGAGGAGAGAGAGAAAAAGTTATTTTTAGAGACGACTAGAGGACGAGAGAGCAAATTGTTGTATTTATAGAGAAGAGGAGAGAGAAGAAGGAGGAGAGAGAGAGAGAGAGAGAGAGAGAAAGAGAGAGAGAGAGAGAGAGAGAGAGAGAGAGAGAGAGAGAGAGAGAAATGTATTTTAGTATGCTACACATACGTAACCTTTAAAAAATTATTAATATGTATATATATACCCACACGTATACCCAATTATATGCATAGTTATGCCAAAATTCTAAAAATGCCCATACATAATTTCCCATACATAAGTAGCCAACCTTTCAATGATTTTGGAATACTTAATCCAGAATGACCTTAGACCCTTTTCCGTCATTTTTAATTTTTAAGATTTTATTATTTTTTTTTTTTTTTTATTTTTATATTTATTTATTTTTATTTTTTTTATTTTTTTATAATATTTTTTTTAATTTTTTGATTTTTGTGCTTGGATTTTGGCCTTCGCTTTTTTTTCTTTAATATGTTATTACTCGTAGAGATACTAACTCGTGTATTTCTTATTTTCGATTTTAACTTCCGATTTTTTGTCAATATCGTTGCGATTGTAGGTATTCTTTGTGTATGTATGTATGTATATATTAATGTATGTATGTGTATGTATGTATGTATGTATGTATGTATGTATGTACGAAATATTAGTTATTTTGCCTTTTTTGTGTGTGTGTGTGTGAACTTGTGTGTATTTTTTGTATGTAAACACTTTTGACTTTGAGAGGTATTTTCATTATTTTCAAAAAGATATAGAACAATAATTTTGAATATACCTACCTAAATAATAAGGGATATCAGGTTTAGGGGAAGCATTTAAATTTAGTGCCTGGTGGAGTCATGAGCTCAGCATGACATCTAGTGTAAGCACCTAGTTTTGATGAAAAAAAAAGGAAAGTTTAAGATTGATCTACACTAGAAGTATACTATTATACCAGAGTAGTGTTAAATATTACAATATAAATCATAGTTAAAATTTAAGTCTTGTAGTTACTGAGTTTTCCATCTTTAATTGCCTAGGTATTTAATTACCTAGGTTTTAGTTTTGGAACGGAGTTTGTGAATTAGGTTCCAAAAAAGTGAAGAATTTAATACATCAATTTAGAAAGGTTAGCTAATGTTATCCATTCAAAATTTTAGCTGTAAATCTAGCTACAATTTTAGCTTCTGATCTAAAAAAAACAAACATGTTTTTTATATTGAAAATTGTTTTAAATGGTTGGCAGTCGTAAGCTCAACATGTCATTTAGTGTGAACCCTTTTAAAAAAAGCAATTCTTAAAAGGGAGTCACACTAGCAACAGACTCAGAGACTCCCACAAGTAGTTCAGGGTTGGGAAAAACATTTTAAATTCATTGTTATGAGTGGCTGAGAATCGTGAGCTCAGCATGCCCACTAGTATGAGCTTTTCTTTTTGAAAGTCCTGCTAACGTCAATTAAAATTTATCCTTCTCTAGCTGACAATTTGCACAATCACAAAATAAGTCGAACGAAGTTTATTATTTAATAAGAGATCAGATAAAAATAATATGATAGAAAGCCCACCCCCAGCCCTCGGCCCCCAGCTTCTAAAACAATCAATAAAATCCCAAAGGGCTCTTGACCCATAGCGGGGGTTTTCAAAGGTGTTGCATTACATACTAAATAACTTTCAACTTAAAAACCACATCACAGTCTCTCTCTCGCACGCAATATTCAACTTTCAGGGAAAAAATATTTGCTCAGGAAAGATATTTAAATATTAATTTGTGCTCATTTATTAAAGTAGGAATTTAATGGCATCACAGACAAAAGCACATTCAACTTCAGACAGGGAAGTATTTTTAGATCGTATTTTTTAGGGAATACATTAAGGACAGGTTCTTGTTTGAGCGCTCGACAGAATACACAGTATATAATTATATTTTATATAATAATATATATTATATATATATTATAATATATACTATATAATAAATATATGATTATATTATATATATATATATTATATATTATACTATATTATATATATATACTTATATTATATATATATATATTATATATACTATATATATATATAGTATAGTATATATATAATATATATTAAATTCAAATATTTATATTTATCTTTTAAATATTTTAATTTATTTATATTATATATATATATTATATATGATATATATATATACATATTAATATAATATATATTATATATATATACTATATATATATAATCCCAGAAGACTTTCGCTCTGTCAATGGGACCCTTCGAGAAAGGTTCTTGGGGCGAAGCAAGCGGCCCTAACTACTAAATCCGCTGACTGGCAGGCCTAATTGCGAGATTTCGATATAATTCCCATTTGTAGCAAGCACACCACACATGTACTCATTAACGCTGAGTGGGACGAACGCTTAGAGTTAATAGAAGAAAGCTCCCTTCTCTTCCTCCAACCCAGATCTCGAACTTAGCCCCCTAGGTTGCTAGGCGGTGCATCTACCAATGAGCTAGGGCTCCTCTTCATTATATCATATATATATATATATATATATATTTATATATATATTATATATATATACTATATATATATATATATATATTATTTATAAGATATAATATTTATATATATTATAGATTATATAATATATATATCATATTATTATTACGTCTACCTCCTATCCCCAGATTCGGGGTGAGGTACGTAGTATACACCGGAACAGAAAAGTAGTAGAAGAACCTGAGGCAAGTCGAAAAGAAAACCACCTTTACGTTCCCCTTTACACACTCTTTAGGTGAGAATTCGTCACAGTCAGAAAAATCCACCCTAGAGGTTTCCAACCGAGACTGCTACGGACCCTCACGTGGTATCTCGTCAATGTGTGAGTTCATCCCTTGGCCCAGGCACACAATCTTACCCAATCACAAAACCCCGTCATTCACTTCTGTTATGCACCTTTCTTCGCCTCTGCCAAACTCACATTCCTCTCTTTCAAAAGGCATTCCTTTACTAAGTCAATCTACTTTTTCTTCGATCTCCCAGCCGGTCGATTCCCAGCAAACTCACCACTAAATAACCATTTAACCAACTGACTATCATTCATAATTTCCATGTGACCAAACCTCTCAATTACCTCATAAATCCATCAAAATCCCACACACACCAAACAACTCATGAATCCAACAAAATCTCAAACACAACAAAGCACTTCAATATTGTCCAGTTTGAACACTTTGTAATTATATATACCTTCTTATTCCAGACCATAAGTTTCAACTACTATACATTAAACATAACAACATAATGTCATGCAAAACCCTAGCACACTCAAGACTTAATCCCTTCACATCTACCAAGGATTTAATCACCAGCCACCTTCCTACCATTCACAACTTTAGTTCTACATTCTGCATCATCGGTTCCCTTTTTATACAACATATATCCTCAATATTTAAACTCATATACCATGTTCCAATTGCACACCATCTAACATGACTTCACACTGGCGAAATCCCTCACTCACTATCATAACCTTACACTTTTATCTATATTTACTTTCAAAACCCTTAATTTACACACCCTGCCAAACCCCTCTAACAGTCCTCTCAAATTCTCTTCAGATTCATCGAACAAAAAAAATCATCCACATACATAAGCAGGGCATCCTCCACTCCTCTTCCATTCATCTATCATTCTACACATTCCGGTGCTCGGCCAACTCTAATCTCTTCTCATAACCCCCATCACATATACATTGAATACCAGGAGACTCAGACACATCCTGCCTTATGCCGCTAATTAATATTAACCAATCACTTTCGGATCCATCTTATTCATACACACGCTCTTCATATCGTCTATACCATACTCTTGATTAACATCTCAAAGCCTACCACAACACCATATATAACTAACACCTGCCACAGAACTTCCACCTATATCCTGTTCATACGCCCTGTTGTGCAAAGTCCAGTACAACCTAAATACAATTTATTTTTCTTCTCCTCTCATTTTCTCAATCATTTGTTTCAATGTAAAAATTTGATCCACACATCCTCTACTACTTCTAAATGCATTTTGTTCTTCGCCAATCAGTCCTTCAATCACTCGACGTACTCTTTCAACCAAAATACCAGCATATATCTTCCCTACAACACTCAATAAACTAATTCCCCTATAGTTCCTACAATTTTTTATCGATATTTGAGCGAAAATTTTCTATGCAAGCATATATTTTTAATATCGATTTAAAGCAGTTTGCTATAATCAATGATGGAGGTTGCAATGTAGTACATGATTGAAGATTGAAGAAGAATAAAGTTGAAATCATAATTAAATTTACAACCAGGTCCTTCGTGATTAAAGATTTCAAAAGTTTTTTTTTTTTTCTTAAAGGTTTAATATTTTGATCTATTATTGTGAGTTTGTTGTTTTTCTTTTTAAAAGATGGTTCAATATATTGATTTATTGTAAGTTCCTCTAAAGTTTCAACAGGTGCTTTGAAACTTCTCCGAATTGAAAGAACCCACCGTAACTTACCACCTACCTTATTTCGCATATTCGTGATAGTTTTCTCCATTTTATTTTTTGGAAAATATTTCCTATTTTTCCTATTAAAATAATTGTACGCCTTGGTGACCTAAAATTACAGTACCACGCTTTTTCCACTATGCTCATGCAGTTTCTAATGTTTTGAACTCCATATGAATGTAAACAGCAGTAAACATACAATGCCCCTGGGGTCCCCTTGGTCCCCAGGGTTCCCTGGGTCCCCTGGGTCCCCTGGGTGCTTTCGGCAGGTTGAACACCTCTAAAACATTTTGTCATTTATGCTTCACCATCAAAATCGTTGTCCAATCAGAAAACTACTATTTACTTCAATTTTCGTACCATCGGTTCCGCTTGAGATTCTTCTTTTGTGTTTTCAACGGTCACTAAACTTAAAAAATCTTCACAAAATGCAAATGTTTCCCTCATTAATATTAATATATACTTAATTTTCTTTGATTATTATTTTTAATATTCTTATGAATTAAATTTAAGAGATTCAAGCCTTCAAAAATATTTTGATCGTTTAAACAATTTCGGGAATGGCAGTTCCATACCCCCGTTTACACCTCTGATATATATATATATATATATATATATATTATATATATACTATATATATATATATATATATATTATATATAGTATTTATATATATTATATAATATATTATATATATATATATATATAAAGTATATATATATATATATATATATTATATATATATTAAAATTATCTGTATTAGGTTAGTTTTTTTTATACAGTTAAAGTCTTTCAAAAAGGTTACGCCGAAGCCCGGTTAGATATGGTGTTTTTCCCCACCCCAAAATCAACCTTTAAGAATCATCCTTTGAAATTTCGCTCAAATATTTCTAAACAAAAAGTACAATTCCCGTATTTGACTTACAATTTGTTAAATTTGAAGAATTTGGCTTAGAATTTGTTTGAATTTGGCTTAGAATTTGTTGAATTTGGCTTAGAATGTGTTTGAATTTGACTTATAATTTGAGTTTAAATTTGGCTTAGAATTTGTTTGAATTTGGCTTAGAATTTATTGAATTTGGCTTAGAATGTGCAGAATTTTGTTTGAATTTGGCTTAGAATTTGTAGAAATATCGGAATTTGGATTAGAAGTTGCTGAATTTTTTGTATTTTAATGTAATTTTATTTTAATTTTTTATTTCAAAGGCTAGCATAGTGTTACATTAAGTCATTGGTTGGTCCCTAGAGGAAAAACTCTAGAAAACTTCTCTTCCTCGAAAATGGCCAAATGCCCGTTAGTAATAAACTTTTAATAATAATAATAATAGCAATACCGTTAATAATAATAATAATAATAATAATAATAATAATAATAATAATAATAATAATAATAATAATAATAATAATAATAATAATAATAATAATAATAATAATAATAATAATAATAATAATAATAATAATAATAATATTAATAATAATAATAATAATAATAATAATAATACCGGTAATAATAATAATACCGATAGTAATAATAATAATAATAATAATAATAATAATAATAATAATAATAATAATATTAATAATAATAATTAATATTAATAATAAATAATAATAATAATAATAATAATAATAATAATAATAATAATAATAATAATAATAATAATAATAATAATTGAAAATCGAATTATAATTATATAACTGCGTTTAATTAAAGTTAATTAAATTTAAAAAATTAAGTTATATTTTAAATAAATTTAAATGTTAAATAAAATAAGTTTATGAAAATTTTTAATTATTTTGCTAAATTTAAATTAAAATTTACGTTATATTAACTGAATAAATTATATATGTGAATTTAATTAAATTGTATTAAACTAATTTTTTTTGTAAATTAAATTAAATTTTACGTAAAAATAAATTACATCATTATAAGTAAAGTAAAATATTATTACTTTTAAATAAATTTAATGTAATTCAATAAAATTAATTGAAATTAAATTAAATTAAATTATTTTGAATTAAATTAAATTTTACGTAATTCAATTAAATTAAAAGAAATGAAATTAAATTAAATTTCTTTAAATTAAATTAAATTTCTCTAAATTAAATTAAATTACTTTGAATTAAATTAAATTACGTAATTTACTTAAATTAAATTAAATTAAGTTGAATTAAATTAAATTTTATGCAAACTAAGTTAAATTAAGTGAAAATTAAATTAAATTTGTTTAAAATTTAATTAAATTTAATTTTTTTTTTAAAGTTTACACCTCACGGGCATTGCCCTATTCTAGGAGGGGATCGAATCCAACCCCCTTGCCTTCCGACTCTGTCGCTCTACCAATTGTATGTGTGTGTGTATATATAGGTGTGCGTGCGTAGGCGTGTATGTGTGTATGTCTGTGTAGGTGTGTGGGTATGTGTGTGTAGGTGTGTATGTGTGCGTAAGTATGTATGTATGTATGTGTGTAGGTGTGTGTGTAGATGGATGTGTGGGTTGGTGTGTGTAGGTGTGTGTGGGTAGGTGTGCGTGTGCGTAAGTATGTATGTATGTGTGTGTAGGTGTGTGTGCGCGTAGGTGTGTATGTATGAGTGCGTGTAATTGTGTGTAGGTGTGTGTGTGCGTAGGTGTGTATATATATGGGTGTGTGTAGGTGTGTGTGCCTGCGTTTGTGTGTATGTATGTATGTATGTATGTATGTATGTATGTATGTATGTATGTATGGTGTGTGTGGAGGTGTAGGTGCGTGGATGTCATGAACCCCGAAGTGATTTACACACTACGTAATCAGTGGACTGACTTTTTTGCGACAATGACTCAGTTTACAACTTGCAAACTTTAAGATTATGACTCTCAGTTGAAAGTACTAACTTTAAGATTGTGATTCACTTTACAACGTACTAGCTTTAAAATTATAATTCACTTTACGAATTACTACTAACTTTTTGATTATGACTATCAGTACAACGTATTAGCTTTAAGATTATGAATCGCAATACATCGTATTAGCTTTAAAATTGTGACTCCCTTTTCGACTTTCTAGCTTCGAGATTATGAAACTCTATATAATTTATTAGCTTTAAGATTATTACTCATTTTACAACGTACTAGCCTTAAAATTTTGGCTCGCTTTACGATTTACAAAACTAGCAGTTGAAGGTAATAGCTTTAAGATGGACTCACTTTACGACAATTATGACTAGCTTAACGATTTACCAGTATTAAGATTGACTTATTTTACAACGTGCTAGCTTTGAAATTATGACTCATTATTCGAGTTACTAGCTTTAAGATTGGCTCTTAGTACAACGTACCTGCATTAGGATTATAACTTATTTTACGACATATTAGCTTTAAAATTATAATTCACTTTACGGCGTACTAGCTTTAAGATTATAATTCACTTTACGTCGTTCTAGCTTTAAGATTATAATTCACTTTACGACGTACTAGCTTTAGGATTATAATTCACTACATGATGTACCGACTTTAATTAAAATTGACTCAATTTCCGGAGAACTAGCTTTATTTATGACTCACTTTAAGACGTACTAGCCTTTAGATTATGATTCAGTCCAAAAGGTACTAGCCTAAAGATTAAGACTCATTTTCCGACGTGCTAGCATTAAGGTTATGCATTATAATGTACTAGCTTTAGGAGTATGACTCACTTTAAAACGTAATAGCTTTAGGATTATGATTCACTTGACGTCGTACTAGCTTTAAGTTTATAAATCACCCTATCGTCTCTACTCTTTTTTTATTTATTTAGGTTTTAAGACAAACTCATCCTCAACCTCATCCTAATTATCATCTTTACCTTAAACTCTATTCCTCGCTATCATCTTGGTTTTGTTTCTTTAAAATAGGCTACTTTTTTTAGCTTTTAATTTATTATTTTTTTCTATTAATTTTTAATATTTCTGAAGTTATATTTTTAAATATCTTTTTCTTTAACTTTTGCGCTAGGATTCATACTTTCTGATGCTCTCTTTAGTCATGTTTAATTCTTATATCTCGAATCCGTTCCGCGGTGCGGATGAGAATCTTTTCAACTTTAAAATAATGTTTATTAATAAAATTAATTAATAATAATAAAATAATAATAATAATAATAATATAATAATAATAATAATAATTATAATAATAAATATGATAATAATTAATAATAATAATAATAATAATAATAATAATAATAATAATAATAATAATAATAATAATAATAATAATAATAATAATAATAATAATAATAATAAAAATAATAATATCAAACTGTCCTTCACTTATAATATATGTATTGTATCATTTGCGGTTAACTGTTTCATCTCGTTGGTGTATTATTATTATTATTATTATTATTATTATTATTATTATTATTATTATTATTATTATTATTATTTTATTATTATTATTATTATTATTATTTTATATTATTATTATTATTATTATTATTATTATTATTATTATTATTAATAATTATTATCACTTTTATACTTGTTGTTATTAATTATATTTCGGGTCTCAAAGGACACGACACTGTGTTGCAATTAGTAGACCCATTTCAGATACTGGGGATAATTATTTTTTGCTATTATAATTATATTTCTTATAATGAAGTTGTAAAATATTGGACTATGTAAATAATGTAATTTTTTTTCTCTGAATAAAGTTTTTGAAATAGTAATTGAAATCATCAACTTTTGCTGTTAAAATTTATCTTGCAAGTTTCTTAGATCAAATTGGGTAAACCCAGAGTGGGGACTGAAATGGAGTAGGAACATTTAATTAAAATATTTGCTACCGGACCTCCGAGGCAATTAAGCTTCTTCCATGATATTTTGTGGCATGAATTTACGCTATTGTGTTAAAATGAGAAAATTTCTCTTAAAGATTCGACATGACAGCCTAAAGACACCCTCAATATCCCCACTAATTTCTAGCGGATTCGGATATTCAGAACAGTACAAAGGCGGATGTGTATTCTTCAGAATTTGGCCGGAACTTCCCCATATGAGAATGCTAATATATATATATATATATATATATATTATATATATATATATATAATATATATTATATATATATATCAGTGGCGGCTTTTGGGGGTAGGCAGAGTAGGCAACGCCTACTTGCCTTAGTGAGCCCAAAAATATTAAAAAGAAAAAAGTATATATACTATATATATATATATTATATAGATATATAATATATATACTAATAATATATAAAATATATAATAATATATAATACTAATCAATATATATATAATATATTAATATATATATATATATATATATATATATATATATAATTGATTTCGTTCGGAAGTCTAACTTTAAGATTTCCGGCATTTCAATTTCTTACTCGTATTCCTTTTTTAATAGTAGCAATCGGTGGCAATTTTAATTCTCGGAGGCAAAAAAATAGTTCCTTATTCTCTAGGGCAAGGCAACTTTGGATTTTTGCCTGACGAGTCAGTATCAGTCATTTTTTTTTTTAAAAATAATCCCTATTTAAATTGCATTAGCAAAGAAATAATAATAATATTATTAATAAACCATAATTTAAAATTACTAATTAATAATTATTTTATTGCTAACTTTGATCATCTCTATTACCGACTTATTTGAATCATACATTAATTTTCATTTGATAATTATTGACTCAACGTTAAGAGTCGCTGAAAACACGTATGACTCAAATGGCTACGATATAGATTGCCTCTGCCTCAGATCAGCTGTATTTTAGTTATAAATAATAAGATTTTGCGTGATTAGTTCTATTTGAAAATAATACGCTTTTCATAAAATTGTTATTACTGTTGTATCTTTTGTTATTAGCAAAGTTATTTTGAAGTTTTGTAAATACAATATTTCAGATAATTTCAAATTACAGTGTCGTTAAATTTCTAAATACATATTTGGCACTGTTTAAGGCTCTTGGTTTAAGTGTTAGAACATGTACTAGTTGAAATTGTTCATCTCTTGATTGATGTATTATTATATACCTCCATAAATGTAAATCTAGTAGTTTATATATATATATATATATATATACATATATTTACTAAATATTTCTAATATTATATATATATTATATATAATAATATATATATATTATACATATATAGATACAAAAAAGGTTATCTAACCGGGAGACCAATTTAATTACTAGTTGAAATTGACTCTTAAAGATGATGTATATGCAAGGAAAGTCACAAACACAAAGGGAGGTAAAGCATACATACATATTGCAAATTTAAAATGAAATTAATGAAGGTATAGTTGTCAATTTTCAATTGTGTGATGACATTATGAAATGAATTATTATTCTGTCTTAGATAATTTATTACTCAAATAATACTCGATTCTCCAATATGTCAGCTTTAAAATTTCTCGAACTTGCAGATTCCAGTCACTTTGCAAAATTTCAAAAAATATTTCCCAACGATTCTCTGAAGTCCTTAATGGTCACTCACGGAAACTATTTTAATCAAAATATTCTTCGAAACGAGTTGTATATAGTCTATGCAAAAGAAAACAGCAAACTTTTTCGAGATAAAGAAAATAGAATCTATTTGAAAAAATATGTGGAGGAATGACTTATGTAGGAACCACTACAGCAAACTTTTTAGATTTTTAGTCTCTTGGTACCATTCCAGCAACTTCACAGCCTCAGTAAAAATAGAAGTTTTTCATTGCTTTAAATCGCATTTTAAAAGCTGCTCACGAAATACCATAGGACAGGAAGAAACGCCTGTCATTCTTGTCTTTACTTTCAATAGAAAAGAGCTTTTAACGAAGCTATCAAGTGACTAATCATGGCATGAAAAATAATAGAAAAGATTTGCGTTGCAAGAAAAGAAAGGAAAATTATCTATTTAAAATAATTGTAATATATATATATATATATATTATATATATATATATATATAATATATATTAATATATATATATATATCTATATATATATATTTGTATATATATATATATATATATATTATATATATATTAATATATATAATTATTATATATATATTATTGTTTTGCTAACTTCAAGAATTTGGGACCACGAGGCCGCCACTGTATATATATAATATATATATAGTATATATTTATATTATATATATATATATATATATATATATATATATATAATATATATATATATATATATATAATATATATCTAGTATATATATAGTTATATATATATATAGTATATATATATATATAATCATTCTCAGAATTTGGCGGAACTCCCCATTATTGAGAAATGCTAAGTACCATAATATATATATATATATAATATATAATATATATATATATATATAATATATATATATATATATATAATATATATATATATATATATATACTATATATATTGATATTATATTATATATATATTATATAATATATATATATATCAAAGGCGTTTGCTGTCCACGGAAGCAAGGGGAAACAATTCTTTCCTAGTAAATAAAAGATAATTTCAAAAGTGAAATAATTCAATCTTAAGCAATTTCATTAATTATTACAATTAATCATTCTATTTTATCAGTTTTTATTTGATTGGATTTTTAATCACAAATAGTATAGAATACGATGTATTGTTTACCATTCGTTGGTCAGTTGCTATTTTGGAGAGAGAGAGAGAGAGAGATGAGAGAGGAGAGAGAGAGAGAGAGAAGAGAGAGAGAGAGAGAGAAGAGAGAGAGAGAGAGAGAAGAGAGAGAGAGAGAGAGAGAGAGAGAGAGAGAGGGGAAATCTAATCTGACTCATACCATAAATAAATGGCAAAAGGATGCTTTTAAGATAAAAGCATCCTTTTTCCCGCTGAATTACTCTTTTATTAACTAAATAATTAAATATTAACTTCTTTACATTCAAAAAGCACATTTTTCCGCTTAAAATACGAAATTTATAAAAAACATTAAAATTCTTTAAAAATATTTTATTTAAAAATTTTAAATTTATTTTAGAAAGAGAAAGAAGATGAAGAAATACAATGTTCTCCTTAACAGCTTTTGAAGCTTTTTAACTCTAGCGTTCATAGTCCGTAAAGCAGTGACGTCACTCAGTGTGGAGAATTATATCTTTTTCACATTGAAATAAATCACTCACATATATGCTTTCAATATCTTAATCATATGCTATAATATTAAATAAATTTCGAATAAATATTCAAATTTAATTAATATTTCTATGAATCAAAAATAATTAAATGAACAATAGTTTTTAAAAAAATAGTCATATCTGGAAACAACCTTATTAGCGAAGTGTCTTTTTTTTGGCCTACAATTTTTGAAATTTAAAACCTACATATTATTTTCAGATGAACATTAATATCTATTGAGAAAAACCTTCTTAAAGAAACAAAAACCCAGTGCATTCGACCAACAAGTAATAGATTTATTTAATCAAGAAAATAGAAGAATAGAATTAACATATAAATAACATGAGTAACTTATATATATATATATATATATTATATATTATATATATATACTAATATATATATATATATATATGTATATATATTATACTATATATATATTATATATAATCAAGTTCGATTCTGAAAAGAAACTTCAACAACGAAGACAACACACGGCAACAAACAAATAAATATAATAACTATATATATATATATATATATGCTCGAATTGCTTCCCCATGACTCTAAGCCGCCACACGCCGCGGATAATATATATATATATATTATAATTATATATATTATATATATATATATATATATATATATATATATATATATATATATATTATATTATATATATTATATATATAATATATATATATATAATTATTTTATATATTTGTCTCCTATTTATTTAATTAATTTGACTTTCAGAACTTTTTTACAGTATAATTCATCAAAATTTACCGAAAAATTAAAATTCAAAAAAAGTTTAAAAAAAAACAATGATAGATAAAATACACAAATATTGTGAATATAAATTAGTGTAACTCGAAATAATAAATATAAAATAATATAATATATAATAAATTAATTATAAATAATAATAATAATATAATAATAATAATAAATAATAATAATAATAATAATAAAGAAATAGAATAATAAATTCACTAATCAATTAATATTCATAATAATAATAATAATAATAATAATAATTAAAAATAAAAATATAATAATAAGAATAATAATAATAATAATAATAATAATAATAATAATAATAATAATAATAATAATAATAATAATTCATTAAAAATTCACTGATTATCCCACAGTCCAATAATAATAATAATAAGAATAAGAATAAGAATAATTATAAAGAATAATAATAGGAAATAAGTATAAGAATAAGAATAAGAATAAAATAATATAATAATAATAATAATAATAATAATAATAATAATAATAATAATAATAATAATAATAATAATAATAATAATAATAATAATAATAATAATAATAATAATTCATTAAAAATTAACTGAGCGTCCCACAGTCCAAACATAGAAATCTTTGATGATTTTTTTAAGTACATGTGGTGTTTTCAAAGCAAATCTTTTTATATTCATATTCTATGTTTAAATTAAATTTTGATCGTTTGCCAAGTATTTATGATCAAATTTGGATAGTTTACCAAGTATTTTTTATTAAATTTGGATCGTTTGCCAAGTATTTATGTTTAAATTTGAATGGTTTGTCAAGTATTTTTGATTAAATTTGGATCGTTTGCCAAGTTTTCATGACCAAATTTGGATAGTTTGTCAAGTATCAATGATTAATTTTGATATCTTGCCAAGTTTTCATGATTAAATTCGGATAATTTGTCAAGTATTTATAATTAAATTTGGATAGTTTGCCAAGTATTTATGTTTTATTTTTGATAGTTTGTCAAGTATTTATGATTAAATTTTGATCGCTTGTCAAGTATTCATGATTAAATTTAGATCATTTGCCAAGTATTTATGATTAAATTTTGATTGATTGCCAAGTATTTATCAGCGGAATTAATAGTCTTATATCTCACTGACAAGGAAAAATCGTAAATGTACCTTATAAATAGGTTTGGAGAAGAGTGTCACAACTCGAAAAACGTATTTTTAGAAGAGGAGAGAGAAGTATTATTTTCACATATAAATTAGGGAAGGAACGATGTTAATATAATTTCCGATTCTAGATATCGATTCTTCTTATCCTCGATGTCGATTCCTATTTATTCCTATTCCTATTTATTCATTTTTATTCCTATTCCTATTTATTCATTTTTATTCCTATTCCTATTCCTATTTATTCATTTTTATTCCTATTCCTATTTATTAATTTTATCACCACAGTTAATATACTTTGGCGCAAACGATCCCAAAACTGATAATAAGCAATTACTCAGGTGATAGCCTAAATCACTATCCAAATGGAATATATTACATCAAGAAATACCATCTTAGGCTAGATGCAACGAATACGTAGAACCTTAAGTATTTCCGAATAAGACTACACCCCGGCCCGATTTATATAAATATATGGAATAAAAAGACTATGTGCGAATGTAAGACAACACTACAATTGTACTCCTCAAAAAAATACACTACATTATATGACTTTCTATGCGATTGGTACTGCTGAGGGTTACGTCATTCCACGAGGATTTATAACATTTATACCAATTATAACAATTATAATTTATTTTCTGTGAATTATTAATATTTTCCATCAAGTTCTTGCCTGGTGCCTTTCTTGTCTATAATCCCATTATAAATGTTACTTATTGAATATTTATAATATTGATTATTATATTATTATTAATTGGCTGAGTCCATAGGTTATACATTTTCATCCTATTCCCTTATGAGGTCATTTGTTAATAATATAGCTCAAATTAGTCTCTTAGTATTAAATTTCTTTATTATACAAATCTTCAATAATTATTTCAATTCTATTCTAGTATTATCACTAATAGGAATGTATTTTATTCCAATTTTATTATTAGTATTTACTTAAATATATACTTATTTATTTATTCACTTATTTCCGATTACCATTCAAATATTTTGCAATTCGATTTCACTTATCTCCATTTTGTTATTCATATTGGGATGAGAGTATTATATTTTTCTATTTTAAAACATATCTTAACATATTTCTTTAGGTTATTTTCAGGAACCCCTTCTAATATGTGTCCATTTATATTCATTTAGTTAATCCATTAATTTACCTTAAATCTACTAAAATATTATAATATGATTTAGTACCTAATATTGATTTATTTAATTATCTATATATTTAATATATATATTTTAAATATCATATATTATTCCATTATTATTAATCACTAAAATTTATCAATATTATTAATCTATCTATTATATTTCCTATTATATTATAAGATTATAGGGCAACTCACATGGTTAGGTGCTGGGAGGAAGACAGAGTGTTAGTAGTCACACTAATTCTCCCTATTTCACATACCTAATTGTGTTATTATTTCATATCTATAATTTCATCCGTCATTTATAAGATAGCATTTTTTTTCTAACTCTTTTAATATAAATTCAACATCTTCTGTTTATAATGAAAATCTATTGTTCAACGCTATGTCATTGTATTTTATTATACTCTATGTTGTTAGAACAACATTTTACCCGTGACCATATCCACTATTTATTCATTATTTATAATCTCACTATATATATATTCCTATTTATATCGGTATTTTATCATATAGATCAATTATTTCATTTTATATTCACGTAATTACCGGATTAAATCATATATATCCTATTCCTTAATTATTCAATGTTATTAACACTTCCCTAAGCTCAAAAGTTATTTCTAAATACGTCCTGTTCCATATTAATTTAATTAATTCCTATAAATCATATCAAATTTAATGATATTTCACTATTCTGATCACGTTAAGAAAATTATATATTATATCTATTTGTATTTCATTATATTAATATATATTTTATACTAATATATATATCCGGCTGAGCGCCTATTAATTTGTTTGACCTTCCCACCTTATTTATTTTATTTTGTTATATCTATTATTATTATTATTATATTATTATTATTATTATTATTATTATTATTATTATTATTATTATTATTATTTTTTGGATAATCTGAATGATGTTTTGATGGGGTGAGTAGGGGAGCTTCAGATTGATTGTGTTGGGGGACCTAAATGGTTGGATAGGTGAACAAAAAGGGATGGTATAAAAGGTGATTTTGGAGTGACGGAGGAAAATGATAATGGTAGGAAGGTGATTGATTTCTTGTGAGGAGAGAGGTATGTGTGTAAGTAATACTTCTTTAAACACAAGAGTATCCATAAGTATACTAGAGTTGGTGTAGGTAGAGATGGTACTGAAGTGAAAAGTATTGATTAGTGTTGGTGAAGAAGGAGATGTTGAAGTATGTGTTGGATGTTAAATCAGTTAGGGGTTTAGGAATGGGATTATCGCTGGTAAATCGGTTGAATGTGAACTTGTTAGTGGGGCTTGGATGGAGAGGGAAGGTGATGGGCCGAAAAGGAAGTAGGTAAAATTAAGAGTGAGAAGTTAAGTGCACAAATAATAAGGATAGTATGTAAGAGCGCTCTTGCTAGTAAAACGGTTGAATGGAACAAGTTGATACTGAGCAAATCTGGGGCAAATGAAGGAAGCAATTGTTAGTAGTGCAAAGGAAGTGTGTGGGCTAAAGTAGGAAGTAAGAATGTTAACAGCGAATGGTGGAATGAAGAGGTGATGAAAGTGGCTAAAGGTAAAAAAAAGAGGTGTGGTTGAATGTACTAAAGCAAATGATGAAGATTCAAAGAAAGATGCTTGGAATTATATAAGAGGAAAAAAGAAATACTAAAAGGTGTATACGTAGGAGAAAACAAGAGGTAAATGAACAGTTTGGAAGGAGGATGAATGAGGACATACAAGGGAATAGGAAGCTCTTCTGGAAGGAAGCGCGAAAGGTTAAGAATGAGAATAAGGGAACTGCTTAGAATAATGAATAGGGATGGTACTTTGGTAACTGATGAAATGGATGTGAGGGGAGGGTGGAAAAGAACACTGAAAATCTGCACAATATTAACAGTAATGAAGAGGTGATAGTGAAATGTGTGTGGGTTTGATGGTGCAAGAAGGAATAGGTATTTTGGGGATGAGGTTATTAGTAAGGAGGAGGTAATGGGTAGGTGAGAAAGTTGAAGAATGGTAAATCTGCAGGTATAGATGAAATTACTAGTGAAATGATCAAGAGCGGAGGCGAGATGGTGATTGATTGGATTTGGAAGTTGTGTAATAAAGCGTTTATGAGGTATGATCAGACTGAGAGATATAGAATGCTATAAGGTAATAGGTAGTGGTCCAGAATACATAAATAAGGATAAATGTTGTCAAGGTATGCAATATTGAACAGAGTGCAACATGACTTGAGAGGGACTAGATTGGTGAAGAACAAGGTGCGTTTAGAGTGGTAGAGGATGTGTGGATCAAATCTTTACATTGAAACAAATGATTGAGAAAATGAGGGAGAAGAAGAATAAATTGTATTTAGGTTTTATGGATTTGCAACAGGCGTATGATAGAGTTAATAGGGAAGCATTATGGCAGGTGTTAGTGATATATGGTGTTGGTGGTAGGCTTCTGAATGAATCAAAAGTATGTATGACGATAGTGAAGCGTGTGCAAGAATAAATGGAGTTGAAAGTGATTGGTTTAATATTAATAGCGGAGTAAGACAGGGATGTGTTATGTTTCCTTGGTTATTCAATTTGTATATGGATGGGGTTATGAAAGAATTCGAGGTGGGGATGGCAGGAAATGGTGTTAGAATGGTGGAGAATGGAGATGAGTGGAGGGTGCCCTACCTATTATATGCGGATGATTTGGTTCTGTGTGGCGAATCTGAAGAGAGTTTGAGAGGATTGGTAGAGAGATTTGGCAGGGTGTGTAAAAGAAGGGGCTTGAAAGTAAACGTGGATAAGAGTAAGGTTATGGTTGTGAGTGAGGACAGTCCTCGGTGTGAAGTTATGCTAGATGGTGAGCAGCTAGAACAAGTGTCTGAGTTTAAATATTTAGGATATATGTTGGATGAAAAGGGAACGGATGATGCAGAGTGTAGTAGGAAAGTTGTGAATGGCAGGAAGGTGGCTGGTGCAATTAAATCGTTGTGGATGTAAAGGACTAAGCTCTGACTTAGTGGCTAGGGTCTTGGTGGTTTGGTATGTTGTTACCTGTGTTATTGTATGGTAGTGAGACTATGGTCTGGAATAAGAAGTATAGATCTAAAGTTCAATGTGTTCAGATGGACAATCTTAGGGGTGTGCTAGGTGTGAGAAGAATTGATAAGAGAGGAATGAACGTATTAGAGAGTGGTGTGGTGTGAAGAAAGGGGTAAATGAGAGAATAAATCAAAGTATGTTGAGATGGTTTGGTCATGTGGAAAGGATGAATGATAGTCGGTTGGTTAAGCGGATGTATAGTGGTGAGTGTGTTGGGAACCGACCGGCTGGGAGACCGAAGAGAAAGTGGATTGAGTCGGTTGAACGATTTTTTGAGGAGAAAAATGTGAGTTTGGCAGAGGCGAGAATAAAGGTGCATGATAGGAGAGAATGGCGGGGTTTTGTATGGGGGTATGGTTGTAGCCCACCTGGGCCAAGGGATGAACCCTTACATTGACGATTTACCATAGTGAGGGTCCGTCGCGGTCCCATGATGCTCTAGGGTGGATTTTCTGTCTGTGACGAGCTCTCACTAATTAATGGTACAGAGGGGGCGGTAAGGCTGGGCTTTCGACGTTTGTCATGTTCTCCTACTGCTTTTCTTTCCGATGCTTGTACAGCAGCACCTTACCCCAATCTTGGGGCAAAGAGGAAGGTGAAGAAAGAAAGAAAGAAAGAATTATTATTATTATTATTATTATTATTATTATTATTCTCGCAGGGGGGTTTAATTCATAGTATGGTTGGCGTATTACAGCAAAAGACGTAACATTGAGATAAGAACATATTAGTTTTTTTTTTTTTGTGCGTACCCTGGCCCCAGCACTGGTATGTGACCTTGTCCCATACGAAATCTTTTAGTCTTTTCGAATTATCTATAATTTTCATTTATCTTCCTCCACCACAGTTTCTATCTACCCAACCCACCCATCCCCACTACCTTTTTTCGGTAATGAATAAGGAACGAATAATAGCCCACGATTTCTGGAAAGAACAATGATGCTAAGATTCCCACCACTTCACCTGGAAGGCCTCTGCCTAGACCCAACGACCCCTCGCCTGACACACCCTCGACATCCCAGATGCCTAAATGGTTGTGGCAATCCCGAAAAGGTGCCACCCGTCCTAGTCGTTTTTATTTGTTTGCTCTTGCGATCCATCACATCCATACATCGTTCAACTGATAAATATATGTACACCAAAGTGCATTTGTTTGCAGCAACTTCGACTATGCTATTGCAATTTCTTCCAACAGTCGGAATACAAGTTGTCCATAACATCCATAGAATGAGGTGACAATAATAGAAGAGGAGCAGGAATTCTCATTCATAAGTCTTTCCCGTATTCTGCAGTCCCTCTTCGAACTAGACTTTATGCAGTGGCGGCACGAGTCCATCTGTCCACCGATTTCACTGTCTGTTCGATCTACTTAGCTTCCAGTAGCTAATTCACTAGGAACGACTTGTCAACCTATTCCAACCTGTTGGTTACTTTACAGGTCAGATTTCTAAACCTTATTTTGGATGACAACCAACATACGCGCTGCACATTAAACACGAGAACAGCTTGTCATCTCACCCTAAAATTCTTGGGCGCTGATTACAAGTCCTTTTCAAGTCTCCACAACGCCCTAATCCGATCAAAGTTGGTCTATGCCTGCATAGTATATGGTCACACATCCTCTAATTAAGGCCTCTCCACAGGAACCTCCCACCGTGTGAACCTCGAGGTTTGAAGCCGATTTGATGCCGCTCTCTGTGAAAGGAATAGATGAGCACAAGATACCTTCGCGTTCAAGCCATAATACCGTCTGCTCTGACACAGATTCTTCGAGATAAACCTCAGAATTCTCCTTACTGGCCATTTGCAAACACGTTTTGTAGCATTTTTAACTTCCTCAACATCCCTATGCAAAGCTGCTGCCGTTCTCTCCCACCATCTGCCTGGGTCTAATTTCTCTCTCCAAATAGCCACCCTGATGCCTTGTTAAAGCCATCATGCTTGTCTCACTGCAGTTCATGGTGGATCCACTTCAGTGTTTACTGACTGCTCAAAAACAGGGGATGGCATCTGCTATCTTTCCCGACCAGAACCTCTCCCATACCCTCCACCCTCCATTAATTTTTGTAATTTTATTCCTTAGCCAAGACCACCCTTGTCATTTATTGGGATTCGCTCAGCACCCTCCATGCGCTCAAAGCCCCTACTCTGAAAACACAATTGTATCCGCTGTACAATTATTTCTCCACTCTAGCAAGAAGCAAATTACACTCTGTTGGACCCCTCTCACGTAAGGGTAACTGACAACGAAAGTAGCCTCCCTCTTTCCGGGTAACTGTTCTAGGTACCTCCCGGCTGCCATTCGACAAGGTCGCCTTCCGTCAGCTGATAATTATCCTGCTCTCCTCCAAGATTTCCGGTCTTTTTTACTAGCAGGAGTGAGCAGCGAGAGAGCGAAACTTATCAATATAAAGACGAATTCGCTTGCAGGAGGTGATCCTCGCACGCTTTCGCATTGGCCACACCAAATATCGCGCGCAACCACTACGTGTCACGGGATCTCCAGCTCCCCCCCATCGGCATATTTTGCCGTCCCCATTGCCCCACAATCTGTTAACCATACTTTATTGATTGTTCTCGGCAACCCATCCGCCGTCGCCATTCTTACACTGTTCCATAACACCTTGTAAAAGGTTATCCCATATCTTGTCTGGATCTTCTCACTTTAATATTAGCTCAGTATTTACTTTCCTTCAAGCACTGAATATTCTGTGACTATTTTCTTAATTTATTTTTATTTAATTTTTTATATAAAAAAAGAACTACCTTTTAACGTGGTTTATCCCCTATGCAGGTAACACGGTGGGCACCAGAAATCGAACTTTAAGGTCGGCTATCCCAAACCAGCGCCACCAACGTGTTCGCAGTCGAGTTTTAATCCTGCCCCCAGGTAGATAAAACTCCCAACTGCTGCGGAGGATTTGAACCAAAGGTTCAGGCGGGAGAGGCGACTCAACTCCTTTTTATATATATATATATATATATATATATATATATATATATACAGTATATATGTTTCTATGAATAAATTTAGATTCTCGGTATCTTGAAGTATATATGGTTACATATATATATATATATATATATATATATATATATATATTTATATATATATATATATATATATATATATATATATATATATATATATATATATATATATATATATATATATATATATATATATATATATATATATATATATATATATATATATATATATATATATATATTTATATATATATATATATATATATATATATATATATATATATATATATATATGAATATAAGGATGGCGGGATATTTATATATATATATATATATATATATATTATTATTTTACAGTCACCTTTTTTTATTATAATGTGTATTTTAATGGGATTGTGTTAACTTTTTTTTTTTTTTTCTCTATTTGACATTAATAGAATATTATTAGACTTTCCCATAGAGTTGATTTAAACCAATCATAGCTGCTTCTTGTGTGCCGTGGTGAGTTCTGTACACAAACTCAACAACAACAACAATATTATTATTATTATTATTATTATTATTATTATTAT
>JABUQX010009291.1:0-20076 GCA_015478945.1 Trachelipus rathkii | reverse complement strand
TGTTATGTTTGTTGTTACACATATATATAGCACAGGCAGCAGCATACAGAAAGCACAGCATAAGCATGTTACATGCATGTGGTAATGGTTGTAGGGAAAATACAGACATACCACTGCAGATTTGAGAAAGACCAAACGAAAAGACAGACACACCACTCGTATAGACAGAAAGATCAAACGAAAAGACAGAAAGACCAAATGAAAAGAAAGACACACCACTCGTATAGACAGAAGGACCAAATGAAAAGATGACACACCACTCGTATACAGAAAAGACCAAACGAAAGACAGACACGCCACTCATATATAGACAGAAAGACCAAACGAAAAGACAGACACACCACTCGTATAGACAGAAAGACCAAACGAAAAGACAGACACATCACTCGTATAGACAGAAAGACCAAACGAAAAAACAGACACACCACTCGTATAGACAGAAAGACCAAACGAAAAGACAGACACACCACTCGTATAGACAGAAAGACCAAACGAAAAGACAGATACACCATTCGACAGAAAGACCAAACGAAAAGACAGACACACCACTCGTATAGAAAGAAAGACCAAACGAAAAGACAGACACACCACTCGTATAGACAGAAAGACCAAACAAAAAGACAGACACACCACTCGTATAGACAAAAAAGACCAAACGAAAAGACAGACACACCACTCGTATAGACAGAAAGACCAAACGAAAAGACAGACACACCACTCATGTAAAAAGAAAGACCAAACGAAAAGACAGACACACCACTCGTATATACAGAAAGATCAAACGAAAAGACAGACACACCACTCGTATAGACAGAAAGACCAAACGAAAGACAGACACACCACTCGTATAGACAGAAAGACCAAACGAAAAGACAGACACACCACTCTTATAGACAAAAAGACCAAACGAAAAGACAGACACACCACTCGTATAGACAGAAAGACTAAACGAAAAGACAGACACACCTCGTATAGACAGAAAGACCAAACGAAAAGACAGACACACCACTTGTATAGACAGAAAGACCAAATGAAAAGACAGACACACCACTCGTATAGACAGAAAGACCAAACGAAAAGACAGACACACCACTCGTATAGACAGAAAGACCAAACAGAAAAGACAGACACATCACTCGTATAGACAGAAAGACCAAACGAAAAGACAGACACACCACTCGTATAGACAGAAAGACCAAACGAAAAGACAGACACACCATTCGTATAGACAGAAAGACCAAACGAAAAGACAGACACACCACTCGTATAGACAGAGAGACCAAACGAAAAGACAGACACACCACTCGTATAGACAGAAAGACCAAACGAAAAGACAGACACACCACTCGTATAGACAGAAAGACCAAACGAAAAGACAGACACACCAATCGTATAGACAGAAAGACTAAACGAAAAGACAGACACACCACTCGTATAGACAGAAAGACCAAACGAAAAGACAGACACACCACTGGTATAGACAGAAAGACCAAACGAAAAGACAGACACACCACTCGTATAGACAGAAAGACCAAACGAAAAGACAGAAAGACCAAATGAAAAGAAAGACACACCACTCGTATAGACAGAAAGACCAAACGAAAAGACAGACACACCACTCGTATAGACAGAAAGACCAAACGAAAAGACAGACAAACCACTTGTATAGACAGAAAGACCAAACGAAAAGACAGACACACCACTCGTATAGACAGAAAGACCAAACGAAAAGACAGACACAAAACACTTGTATAGACAGAAAGACCAAACGAAAAGACAGACACACCACTCGTATAGACAGAAAGACCAAACGAAAAGACAGACACAAAACTCGTATAGACAGAAAGACCAAATGAAAAGACAGACACACCACTCGTATAGACAGAAAGACCAAACGAAAAGACAGACACACCACTCGTATAGACAGAAAGACCAAACGAAAAGACAGACACACCACTCGTATAGACAGAAAGACCAAAAGAAAGACAGACACACCACTCGTATAGACAGAAAGACCAAACGAAAAGACAGACACACCACTCGTATAAACAGAAAGACCAAACGAAAAGACAGACACACCACTCGTATGGACAGAAAGACCAAACGAAAAGACAGACACACCACTTGTATAGACAGAAAGACCAAATGAAAAGAAAGACACACCACTCGTATAGACAGAAAGACCAAGAGAAAAGACAGACACACCACTCGTATAGACAGAAAGACCAAACGAAAAGACAGACACACCACTCGTATAGACAAAAAGATCAAACGAAAAGACAGACACACCACTCGTATAGACAGAAAGACAAAATGAAAAGACAGACACACCACTCGTATAGACAGAAAGACCAAACGAAAAGACAGACACACCACTCGTATATACAGAAAGACCAAACGAAAAGACAGACACACCACTCGTATAGACAGAAAGACCAAATGAAAAGACAGACACACCATTCGTATAGACAGAAAGACCAAACGAAAAGACAGACACACCACTCGTATAGACAGAAAGACCAAAGGAAAAGAAAGACACACCACTCGTATAGACAGAAAGACCAAACGAAAAGACAGACACACCACTCGTATAGACAGAAAGACAAAACGAAAAGACAGATACACCACTCGTATAGACAGAAAGACCAAACGAAAAGACAGACACACCACTCGTATAGACAGAAAGACCAAACGAAAGACAGACACACCACTCGTATAGACAGAAAGACCAAACGAAAAGACAGACACAAAACTCGTAAGAAAGACACACCCACTTATGAGATGAAGGACCAAACGAAAAGACAGACACACCAATTCTCGTATAGACAGAAAGACCAAACGAAAAGACAGACACACCACTCGTATAGACAGAAAGACCAAACGAAAAGACAGACACACCACTCGTATAGACAGAAAGACCAAACGAAAAGACAGACACATCACTCGTATAGACGAAAAGACAGACACACCACTCGTATAGACAGAAAGACCAAACGAAAAGACAGACACACCACTCGTATAGACAGAAAGACCAAACGAAAAGACAGACACACCACTCGTATAGACAAAAAGACCAAACGAAAAGACAGACACACCACTCGTATAGACAGAAAGACCAAATGAAAAGACAGACACACCACTCGTATAGACAGAAAGACCAAACGAAAAGACACACCACTCGTATAGACAGAAAGACCAAACGAAAAGACAGACACACCACTCGTATAGACAGAAAGACCAAACGAAAAGACAGACACACCACTCATGTAAAAAGAAAGACCAAACGAAAAGACAGACACACCACTCGTATAGACAAAAAGATCAAACGAAAAGACAGACACACCACTCGTATAGACAGAAAGACCAAACGAAAAGACAGACACACCACTCGTATAGACAGAAAGACCAAACGAAAAGACAGACACACCACTCGTATAGACAAAAAAGACCAAACGAAAAGACAGACACACCACTCGTATAGACAGAAAGACCAACCCAAAACCCCCCACCCCCCCTCGGCTAGACAGAAAGACCAAACGAGAAGAAAGACACACCACTCGTATAGACAGAAAGACCAAACGAAAAGACAGACACACCACTTGTATAGACAGAAAGACCAAATGAAAAGAAAGACACACCACTCGTATAGACAGAAAGACCAAACGAAAAGACAGACACACCACTCGTATAGACAGAAAGACCAAACGAAAAGACAGACACATCACTCGTATAGACAGAAAGACCAAACGAAAAGACAGACACATCACTCGTTTAGACAGAAAGACCAAACGAAAGGACAGACCACCACTTGTATAGACAGAAAGACCAAACGAAAAGACAGACACAAAACTCGTATAGACAGAAAGACCAAACGAAAAGACAGACACACCACTCGTATAGACAAAAAGACCAAACGAAAAGACGACACAACCACTCCGTATAGACAGAAAGACCAAACGAAAAGACAGACACACCACTGTATAGACAGAAAGACCAAACGAAAAGACAGAAACACCACTCGGTGTAGACAGAAAGACCAAACGAAAAAGACGGACACACCAATTCTCGTATAGACAGAGCACCAAATGAAAAGACAGAAAAGACCAAATGAAAGAAAGACACACACCAATTGTATAGACAGAAAGCACCAAACGAAAAGACAGACACACCACTCTTATGACAAAAAAGACCAAACGAAAAGACAGACACACCACTCGTATATACAGAAAGACCAAACGAAAAGACAGACACACCACTCGTATAGACAAAAAGACCAAACGAAAAGACAGACACACCACCTCGTATAGACAGAAAGACCAAAACGAAAAGACAGACACACTCCACTCGTATAGACAAAAAAGACCAAACGAAAAGACAGACTTAAAACTCGTATAGACAGAAAGACCACAAACGAAAAGACAGACACACCACTCGTATAGACAGAAAGACCAAACAAAAAGACAGAAACACACCACTGGTATAGACAGAAAGACCAAACGAAAAAGACGGACAATACACCACTTTTATAGACAGAAAGACCAAACGAAAGACAGACACACCACTCGTATAGACAGAAAGACCAAACGAAAAGACAGACACACCACTCGTATAGACAGAAAGACCAAACAAAAAGACAGACACACCACTCGTATAGACAAAAAGACCAAAACGAAAAGACAGACACACCACTCGTATAGACAGAAAGACCAAACGAAAAGACAGACACACCACTCATGTAAAAAGAAAGACCAAACGAAAAGACAGACACACCACTCGTATAGACAGAAAGACCAAACGAAAAGACAGACACACCACTCGTATAGACAGAAAGACCAAATGAAAAGACAGACAACCACTCGTATAGACAGAAAGACCAAATGAAAAGACAGACACACCACTCGTATAGACAGAAAGTCCAAACGAAAAGACAGACACACCACTCGTATAGACAGAAAGACCAAACGAAAAGACAGACACACCACTCGTATAGACAGAAAAACCAAACGAAAAGACAGACACACCACTTGTATAGACAGAAAGACCAAACGAAAAGACAGACACACCACTTGTATAGACAGAAAGACCAAATGAAAAGAAAGACACACCACTCGTATAGACAGAAAGACCAAACGAAAAGACAGACACACCACTTGTATAGACAGAAAGACCAAACGAAAAGACAGACACACCACTCGTATAGACAGAAAGACCAAACGAAAAGACAGACACACCATTCGTATAGACAGAAAGACCAAACGAAAAGACAGACACACCACTCGTATAGACAGAAAGACCAAACGAAAAGAGAGACACAAAACTCGTATAGACAGAAAGACCAAACGAAAAGACAGACACACCACTCGTATAGACAGAAAGACTAAAAAAAAGACAGACACACCACTCGTATAGACAGAAAGACCAAACGAAAAGACAGACACACCACTCGTAAAAACAGAAAGACCAACGAAAAGACAGACACACTACTCGTATAGACAGAAAGACCAAACGAAAAGACAGACACACCACTCGTATAGACAGAAAGACCAAACGAAAAGACAGAAAGACCAAATGAAAAGAAAGACACACCACTCGTATAGACAGAAAGACCAAACGAAAAGACAGACACACCACTCGTATAGACAGAAAGACCAAACGAAAAGACAGACACACACCACTTGTATAGACAGAAAGACCAAACGAAAAGACAGACACACCACTCGTATAGACAGAAAGACCAAACGAAAAGACAGACACACCACTCGTATAGACAGAAAGACCAAACGAAAAGACAGACACACCACTCGTATAGACAAAAAGACCAAACGAAAAGACAGACACAAAACTCGTATAGACAGAAAGACCAAATGAAAAGAAAGACACACCACTTGTATAGACAGAAAGACCAAACGAAAAGACAGACACACCACTCGTATAGACAGAAAGACCAAATGAAAAGACAGACACACCACTCGTATAGACAGAAAGACCAAACGAAAAGACAGACACACCACTCGTGTAGACAGAAAAGACCAAACGAAAAGACAGACACACCACTCGTATAGACAAAAAGACCAAACGAAAAGACAGACACACCACTCGTATAGACAGAAAGACCAAACGAAAAGACAGACACACCACTTGTATAGACAGAAAGACCAAATGAAAAGAAAGACACACCACTCGTATAGACAGAAAGACCAAACGAAAAGACAGACACATCACTCGTATAGACAGAAAGACCAAACGAAAAGACAGACACACCACTCGTATAGACAAAAAGATCAAACGAAAAGACAGACACACCACTCGTATAGACAGAAAGACAAAATGAAAAGACAGACACACCACTCGTATAGACAGAAAGACCAAACAAAAAGACAGACACACCACTCATATAGACAGAAAGACCAAACGAAAAGACAGACACACCACTCGTATAGACAGAAAGACCAAATGAAAAGACAGACACACCACTCTTATAGACAGAAAGACCAAACGAAAAGACAGACACACCACTCGTACAGACAGAAAGACCAAAGGAAAAGACAGACACACCACTCGCATAGACAGAAAGACCAAACGAAAAGACAGACACACCACTCGTATAGACAGAAAGACCAAACGAAAAGACAGACACACCACTCGTATAGACAGAAAGACCAAACGAAAATACAGACACACCACTGGTATAGACAGAAAGACCAAATGAAAAGACAGACACACCACTCGTATAGACAGAAAGACCAAACGAAAAGACAGAAAGACCAAATGAAAAGAAAGACACACCACTCGTATAGACAGAAAGACCAAACGAAAAGACAGACACACCACTCGTATAGACAGAAAGACCAAACGAAAAGAGAGACACAAAACTCGTATAGACAGAAAGACCAAACGAAAAGACAGACACACCACTCGTATAGACAGAAAGACCAAATGAAAAGACAGACACACCACTTGTATAGACAGAAAGACCAAACGAAAAGACAGACACACACCACTCGTATAGACAGAAAGACCAAACGAAAAGACAGACACACCACTCGTATAGACAGAAAGACCAAACGAAAAGACAGACACAAAACTCGTATAGACAGAAAGACCAAACGAAAAGACAGACACACCACTCGTATAGACAGAAAGACCAAATGAAAAGACAGACACACCACTCGCATAGACAGAAAGACCAAACAAAAAGACACACCACTCATATAGACAGAAAGACTAAAAAAAAGACAGACACACCACTTGTATAGACAGAAAGACCAAACGAAAAGACAGACACACCACTCGTATAGACAGAAAGACCAAACGAAAAGACAGACACACCACTCGTATAGACAGAAAGATCAAACGAAAAGACAGACACACCACTCGTATAGACAGAAAGACCAAACGAAAAGACAGACACACCACTCGTATAGACAGAAAGACCAAACGAAAAGACAGACACAACACTCGTATAGACAAAAAGACCAAACGAAAAGACAGACACACCACTGTATAGACAGAAAGACAAACGAAAAGACAGACACACACCACTTGTATAGACAGAAAGACCAAACGAGAAGACAGACACACCACTCTTATAGACAGAAAGACCAAACGAAAGGACAGACCACTCATATAGACAGAAAGACCAAATGAAAAGAAAGACACACCACTCGGATAGAAAGAACAAACGAAAAGATAGACACACCTTTTGAAAAAGACAGAAAGACCAAACGAAAAGACAGACACACCACTCGTATAGACAGAAAGACCAAACGAAAAGACAGACACACCACTCGTATAGACAGAAAGACCAAACGAAAGGACAGAACACATCACTCGTATAGACAGAAAGACCAAACGAAAGGACAGACACACCCATAGACAGAAAGACCAAACGAAAAGACAGACACACTACTCGTAAGACAGAAAGACC
Source organism: Trachelipus rathkii (assembly GCA_015478945.1). Taxonomy (NCBI): domain Eukaryota; kingdom Metazoa; phylum Arthropoda; class Malacostraca; order Isopoda; family Trachelipodidae; genus Trachelipus; species Trachelipus rathkii. The sequence goes on along the minus strand of JABUQX010009291.1, from coordinate 12,149 downwards.
AAACGAAAAGACAGACACACCACTCGTATAGACAGAAAGACCAAACGAAAAAGACAGACACACCACTCGTATAGACAGAAAGACCAAACGAAAAGACAGAAACACCACTGGTATAGACAGAAAGACCAAACGAAAAGACAGACACACCACTCGTATAGACAGAAAGACCAAACGAAAAGACAGAAAGACCAAATGAAAAGAAAGACACACCACTCGTATAGACAGAAAGACCAAACGAAAAAGACAGACACACCACTCGTATAGACAGAAAGACCAAACGAAAAGACAGACACACCACTCGTATAGACAGAAAGATCAAACGAAAAGACAGACACACCACTCGTATAGACAGAAAGACCAAATGAAAAGACAGACACACCACTCGTATAGACAGAAAGACCAAACGAAAAGACAGACACACCACTCGTATAGACAAAAAGACCAAACGAAAAGACAGACACACCACTCGTATAGACAGAAAGACCAAACGAAAAGACAGACACACCACTCGTATAGACAGAAAGACCAAACGAAAAGACAGAAACACCACTGGTATAGACAGAAAGACCAAACGAAAAGACAGACACACCACTCGTATAGACAGAAAGACCAAACGAAAAGACAGAAAGACCAAATGAAAAGAAAGACACACCACTCGTATAGACAGAAAGACCAAACGAAAAGACAGACACACCACTCGTATAGACAGAAAGACCAAACGAAAAGACAGGACACACCACTCGTATAGACAGAAAAAAGACCAAACGAAAAGACAAACACACCACTCATAAACAGAAAAACAAAACAAAAAGACAGACACAAAACTCTTATAGAAAGAAAAACCAAACGAAAGGACAGACAGACCTCACTTTAAGGCACAGAAAGACCAAACGAAAAGACGACACACCACTTGTATAGACAGAAAGACCAAATGAAAAGAAAGACACACCAATCGTATAGACAGAAAGACCAAATGAAAAGACAGACACACCACTCGTATAGACAGAAAGACCAAACAAAAAGACAGACACACCACTCGTATAGACAGAAAGACCAAACGAAAAGACAGACACACCACTGGTATAGACAGAAAGACCAAACGAAAAGACAGACACACCACTCGTATAGACAGAAAGACCAAATGAAAAGACAGACACACCACTCGTATAGACAGAAAGACCAAACGAAAAGACAGACACACCACTTGTATAGACAGAAAGACCAAATGAAAAGAAAGACACACCACTCGTATAGACAGAAAGACCAAACGAAAAGACAGACACACCACTCGTATAGACAGAAAGACCAAACGAAAAGACAGACACACCACTCGTATAGACAGAAAGACCAAACGAAAAGACAGACACACCACTCGCATAGACAGAAAGACCAAACGAAAAGACAGACACAAAACACTCGTATAGACAGAAAGACTAAACGAAAAGACAGACACACCACTCGTATAGACAGAAAGACCAAACGAAAGGACAGACACACCACTCGTATAGACAGAAAGACCAAACGAAAAGACAGACACACCACTCGTATTGACAGAAAGACCAAACGAAAAGACAGACACACCACTCGTATAGACAGAAAGACCAAACGAAAAGACAGACACACCACTCGTATAGACAGAAAGACCAAACGAAAAGAGACACACCACTCGTATAGACAGAAAGACCAAACGAAAAGACAGACCAAATGAAAAGACACATACACCACTCGTATAGACAGAAAGACCAAAAACGAAAAGACAGACACACCACTCGTATAGACAGAAAGACCAAACGAAAAGACAGACACACCACTCGTATAGACAGAAAGATCAAACGAAAAGACAGACACACCACTCGTATAGACAGAAAGACCAAACGAAAAACAGACACACCACTTGTATAGACAGAAAGACCAAATGAAAAGACAGACACACCAATCGTATAGACAGAAAGACCAAACGAAAAGACAGACACACCACTCGTATAGACAGAAAGACCAAACGAAAAGACAGACACACCACTCGTATAGACAGAAAGACCAAACGAAAAGACAGACACACCACTCGTATAGACAGAAAGACCAAACGAAAAGACTGACACACCACTCGTATAGACAGAAAGACCAAACGAAAAGACAGACACACAACACTCGTATAGACAGAAAGACAAAAACGAAAAGACAGACACACCACTGGTATGACAAAAAGACCAAACAAAAAAACAGAAACACCACCCGTAGACAGAAAGAACAAACGAAAAAACAGACACACCCCCTTGTATAGACAGAAAGACCAAACGAAAAGACAGACACACCATTGTATAGACAGAAAGACCAAACGAAAAGACAGACACACACCACTCGTATAGACAGAAAGACCAAATGAAAAGACAGACACACCACTCGTATAGACAGAAAGACCAAACGAAAAGACAGACACACCACTCATATAGACAGAAAGACCAAACGAAAAGACAGACACAAAACTCGTATAGACAGAAAGACCAAACGAAAAGACAGACACACCACTCGTATAGACAAAAAGACCAAACGAAAAGACAGACACACCACTCGTATAGACAGAAAGACCAAACGAAAAGACAGACACACCACTCGTATAGACAAAAAGACCAAACGAAAAGACAGACACACCACTCGTATAGACAGAAAGACCAAACGAAAAGACAGACACACCACTTGTATAGACAGAAAGACCAAACAAAAAGACAGACACACCACTCGTATAGACAGAAAACCAAACGAAAAGACAGACACACCACTCGTATAGACAGAAAGACCAAACGAAAAGACAGACACACCACTCGTACAGAAAGACTAAACGAAAAGACAGACACACCACTCTTGTATAGACAGAAAGACCAAACGAAAAGACAGACACACCACTCGTATAGACAGAAAGACCAAACGAAAAGACAGACACACTTCGTATAGACAGAAAGACCAAACGAAAAGACAGACACACCACTAGTAATAGACAAAAAGACCAAACGAAAAGACAAACACACCACTTGTATAGACAGAAAGACCAAACGAAAAGACAGACACACCACTCGTATATACAGAAAGACCAAACGAAAAGACAGACACACCACTCGTATAGACAGAAAGACCAAACGAAAAGACAGACACACCACTCGTATAGACAGAAAGACCAAATGAAAAGAAAGACACACCACTCGTATAGACAGAAAGACCAAACGAAAAGACAGACACACCACTCGTATAGACAGAAAAACCAAACGAAAAGACAGACACACCACTCGTATAGACAGAAAGACCAAACCAAACGAAAGAATAAACGAAAAGACAGACACACCACTCGTATAGACAGAAAGACCAAACGAAAAGACAGACACACACCCCTCGTATAGACAGAAAGACCAAACGAAAAGACAGACACACCACTCGTATAGACAAAAAGACCAAACGAAAAGACAGACACACCACTCGTATAGACAGAAAAACCAAACGAAAAGACAGACACACCACTCGTATAGACAGAAAGACCAAATGAAAAGAAAGACACACCACTCGTATAGACAGAAAGACCAAACAAAAAGACAGACACACCACTTGTATAGACAGAAAGACCAAACAAAAAGACAGAGACCAAATGAAAAGACACATACACCACTCGTATAGGACAGAAAGACCAAACGAAAAAGACAGACACACCACTCACTCGTATAGACAGAAAGACAAAACGAAAAGACAGACACACCCCCTTGTATAGACAGAAAGACCAAACGAAAAGATAGACACACCAAGACAGAAAGACTAAACGAAAAGACAGACACACATCTCCACTCGTATAGACAGAATGACCAAACGAAAGACAGACACACCACTGTGGCAGACAGAAAGCATCTCAAACGAAAAGAGACAGAAAACACCACTTCCGTATAGACAGAAATATCCTCAAACGAAAAGACAGACACAATACTCGTATAGACAGAAAGACCAAAAACGAGTTATATGAAACACCTACTGTATACAGAAAGACCAAACAAAAGATGTGACACACCACCTGTATAGACAGAAAGCACCAAACGAAAGATAGACACACCACTTCTGTAGACAGAAAGACCAAACGGGAAAAAGATGACAGACACACCACTCTGTAAGGGGCACAAAAGACCTGTAAAACGAAAAGACAGATAGTCACCACTGTATAGACAGAAAGCAGACTAAACGAAAAGACAGTATGTGACACACCACTTTCGGGTGTAAGGTAGCCAGAAAGACCAAACGAAAAGACAGACACACCACTCGTATAGACAGAAAGACCAAACGAAAAGACAGACACACCACTCGTATAGACAGAAAGACCAAACAAAAAGACAGAAACACCACTCGTATAGACAGAAAGACTAAACCGAAAAGACAGAAACACCACTCGTATAGAAAGAAAGACCAAACGAAAAGACAGACACAATACTCGTATGAAAGAAGACCAAACGAAAAGACAGACATATTACTCGTATAGACAGAAAGACCAAACGAAAAGACAGACACACCACTCGTATAGACAGAAAGACCAAACGAAAAGACAGACACACCACTGTATAGAGAGAAAGACTAAACGAAGAGACAGACACACTCGTATAGAGAGAAAGACCAAAGGAAAAGACAGACACACCACTTGTTATAGACAGAAAGACAAACGAAAAGACAGAAACACCACACTGTATAAACAGAAAGACCAAACGAGGAAAAGACAGACACACCAATCGTATAGACAGAAAGACCAAACAAAAAGACAGACACCACTCGTATAGACAGAAAGATCAAACGAAAAGACAGACACACCACTCTCGTAAGGTGACAGAAAGCATCTCAAACGAAAAGACAGGACACACCACTCGTATAGACAGAAAGACCAAACGAAAAGACAGACACACCACTCGTATAGACAGAAAGACCAAACGAAAAGACAGACACACCACTCGTATAGACAGAAAGACCAAACGAAAAGACAGACACATAACTCGTTTAGACAGAAAGACCAAACGAAAAGACAGATACACCACTCGTATAGAGAGAAAGACCAAACGAAAAGACAGAAACAAAACTCGTATAGACAGAAAGACCAAACGAAAAGACAGACACACCACTCGTATAGACAGAAAGACCAAACGAAAGACAGACACACTACTTCGTACAGACAGAAAGACCAAACGAAAAGACAGACACACCACTGGTTAGATAGAAAGACCAAATGAAAAGATAGACACACCACTCGTATAGAGAAAGACCAAACGATAAGACAGACACACCACTCGTATAGACAGAAAAGACCAAACCGAAAAGACAGACATACCAAACGTACTCGTATAGACAGAAAGACGAAATGAAAAGACAGACACGCCACTAGTATAGACAGAAAGACCAAACGAAAAGACAGACACACTACTCGTATAACAGAAAGACCAAACGAAAGACAGACAATACCACTTGTATAGACAGAAAGACTAAAAAAAGACAGACACACCACTCGTATAGACAGAAAGACCAAAGGAAGGGACAGACACACCACTCGAGAGAGAAAGACCAAACGAAAAGACAGACACACCACTGTTATAGACAGAAAGACCAAATGAAAAGACAGAAACACCACTGTATAGACAGAAAGACCAAACGAAAAGACAGTACCCAATCGTATAGACAGAAAGACCAAACAAAAGACAGACACACCACTGTACTGAAAGATAGACAAATGAAAGATAGACAATACTCATAGACAGAATTAAAACGAAAAAGACAGACATCACTGTATAGACAGAAAGACCAAACAAACGAAAAGACAGACACACCACTCGCATAGCTGAAAGACCAAACAAAAAGACAGAAACACCACTCGTACAGACAGAAAGACCAAACGAAAAGACAGACACCTTACTCGTATAGACAGAAAGACCAAACGAAAAGACAGACACATCACTCGTATAGACAGAAAGACTAAAAAAAGACAGACAAACCACTAGTATAGATAGAAAGACCAAACGAAAAGACAGACACACCACTGTATAGACAGAAAGACTAAACGAAAAGACAGTCACACCACTCGTATAGACAGAAAGACCAAACGAAAGATGACACACCACTCGTATAGACAGAAAGACCAAACGAAAAAGACAGACACCCCTTGTATAGACAGAAAGACTAAAAAGACAGACACCACTCGTATAGACAGAAAGACCAAACGAAAAGACAGACACACCACTCGTATAGACAGAAAGACCAACAAAAAGACAGACACACCGTATAGACAGAAAACCAAACGAAAAGACAGACACACAACTCGTATAGATAGCAGAACGACTAAACGAAAAGACAGACACAATTCACTCGTATAGACAGAAAGACCAAACGAAAGACAGACACACCACTGTATAGACAGAAAGACCAAACTAAAAGACAGACAACCACTCGTGCAGACAGAAAGACCAAACGAAAAGACAGACACCCCACTTGTATAGACAGAAAGAACCAAACGAAAGACAGACACACCACTGTATAGACAAAGACCAAACGAAAGACAGACACACCACTCGTATAGACAGAGAGACCAAAACGAAAAGACAGACACACCACTCGTATAGACGAAAAGACAGACACACCACTCGTATAGACAGAAAGACCAAACGAAAAGACAGACACACCACTCGTATAGACAGAAAGACCAAACGAAAAGACAGACACACAACTCGTATAGACAGAAAGACCAAACGAAAAGACAGACACACAACTCGTATAGACAGAAAGACCAAACGAAAAAGACAGACACACCACTGTATAGACAGAAAAACCAAACGAAAAGACAGACACACCTCTCGAAAGACCAAAACGAAAAGACAGACACACCCATCGTATAGACAGAAAACAAAATGGCAGAAATACCACTCGTATAGACAGAAAGACCAAACTAAAAGACAGACACACCACTGTTATAGACAGAAAGTTCAAACGAAAAGACAGACACACCACTGTTATAGACAGAAAAACGAAAAGACAGACACACCACTCGTATAGACAGAAAGACCAAACGAAAAGACAGACACACCACTCGTATAGACAGAAAGACCAAACGAAAAGACAGACACACCACTCGTATAGACAGAAAGACCAAGAGAAAAGACAGACACACCACTCGTATAGACAGAAAGACCAAACGAAAAGACAGACACACCACTCGTATAGACAGAAAGACCAAACGAAAAGACAGACACACCACTGGTATAGACAGAAAGACTAAACGAAGAGACACCAGTCAGCAGACAGAAAGACCAAACTAAAAGACAGACACACCAATTCGTATAGACAGAAAGACCAAACGAAAGACAGACACACTTCACTCGTATAGACAGAAAGACCAAAACGAAAACACAGAAACACCACTCCTGTACAGACAGAAAGACCAATGAAAGACAGACACACCACTGTATAGACATTGGTGCAGAAAGACTGGAACAAAAAGACAGATACACTACTGTATAGACAGAAAGACCAAACGAAAAAGACAGACACACCACTCGTATAGACAGAAAGACTAAACAAAAAGAGAGACACACCACTCGTATAGACAGAAAGACCAAACGAAAAGACAGACACCACTCGTACATAGACAGAAAGACCAAACGAAAAGACAGACACACCACTGTATAGACAGAAAGACCAAACGAAAAGAAAAACAAAATTCACTGTATAGACAGAAAGACCAAACGAAAAGACAGACACAATAACATTCGTATAGACAGAAAGACCAAAACGAAAAGACAGACACACCACTCGTATAGACAGAAAGACTGAACAAAAAGACAGATACACTCATAGACAGAAAGCATTCAAACGAAAAAGACAGACACACCACTGTTATAGACAAGACTAAACAAAAAGAGAGACACACCACTGTATAGACAGAAAGACCAAACGAAAAGACAGACACCACTGCATAGACAGAAAGACCAAACGAAAGACAGACACACCACTCGTATAGACAGAAAGACCAAACGAAAAGAAAGACACACCACTTCGTATAGACAGAAAGACCAAACGAAAAGACAGACACACTAATCGTATAGACAGAAAGACCAAACGAAAAGACAGACACACCACTCGTATAGACAGAAAGACCAAACGAAAAGATAGAAACACCACTCGTATAGACAGAAAGACCAACGAAAAACAAACACACCACTCGTAAACAGTTCAAACGAAAAGACAGACACACCACTGTTATAGACAGAAAGACCAAAATACAGGAAGCCACTATGAAGAAACAGAAGAACAAAGGATAAGGAATAAAAAGAAATTGGAATAAAAAGGAAAAAGAAGAAAAAGAAGAAAAAGAAGAAAAAAGAAGAAAAAAAGAAAAAAAAGGAAATAGAAGAAACAGAAGAAATAAAAGAAAAAGAAGAAAAAAAAGAAATAGAATAAAAAGATAAAGAAGAAGAAAAAAGAAGAAAAAGAACAAAAAGAAGAAAAAAGAAGAAATAGAAGAAAAAGAGGAAAAAGCAGAGAAAGAAGAAAAAGAAGAAAAATAGGAAAAAAAGAAAAAGAAGAAAAAGAAGAAAAAGAAGAAATAGTAGAAAAGAAGAGGAAAAGAGGAAAAAGAAGAAAAAGATCTAAAATAAGAAAAAGAAAAAAATGATGAAAAAGAAGAAAAAGAAGAGAAAGAAGAAAAAGTATAAAAAGAACAAAAAGAAGAAAAAGAAAAAATAGAAGAAAAGGAACAAAAAGAAGAAAAAGAACAAAAAGAAGAAAAAGAAGAAAATGAAGAAAAAGAGGAAAAATAGTAGAAAAAGAAGAAAAGGAAGAAATACAAGAAAAAGAAAAAAAGAAGAAAAATAAGAAAAAGATGAAAAGGAAGAAAAAGAAGAAATAGATGAAAAAGAAGAAAGAGAGTAAAAAGAAGAAAAAGAGGAAAAGAGGAAAATAAGAAAAGAGGAAAAAGAACTAAAAGAAGAAAAAGAAGAAAATTAAGAAAAAGAAAAGAAAGAAGGAAAATAAAAAAAGAAAAAGAAAAAAGAAATATAAGAAAAAGAAGAAAAAGTAGAAAAACTATAATAAGAACAAAAAGAAGAAAAAGAAAAAATAGAAGAAAAGGAACAAAAAAAAGAAAGAACAAAAAGAAGAAAACTAAGAAAATAAAGAAAAAAAAAGAAAAACAGAAATAGAAGTGAAATAAAAAAAGAAGAAAGTGAAGAAAATTAAGGAGAGAAAGATGTAAAAGAAAAAAAAAGAAAAAGAAGGAAAAAAAGAAAAAGAAGAAAAAGCACTAAAAAAAGAAAACAAATGAAAAAAGAAAAAGAATAAAAAGAACAAAAATAGAAAAGAAAGGAATAGAAGAAAAAGAAAAAGAAGAAAAAGAAGAAAAAAGGAAAAAGAAGAAAAAGAGGAAAAAGAAGAAAAAGAAGAAAAAGTAGAAAAACAAGAAAAAGTAGAAAAAGTAGGAAAAGAAGAAAATTATGATAAAGATGAAAAAAGAAGAAAAATAAGAAAAAGATGAAAAAAGAAGGAAAAGAATAAATCCTAGAAAAAGAAGAAAAAGAAGAAAAAGAGGAAATAGAAGAAAAAGGAGAAAATAGGAAAAAGAACTAAAAGAAAAAATAGAAAAAGAAGAAGAAAAGAAAAGATGAAAAAAAAGAAAAAAGAAGAAAAAGAAGAAATATAAGAAAAAAAACAAAAAGAGAAAAAGAAAGAGAAAGAAGAAAAAGAAAAATAAGAAAAAGAAGAAAAAGAGACTAATAGAAGAAAAAGAAGAAACAGAAGAAAAAAGAAAAAAAAGAATAAATATGAGAAAAAGAAGAAAAAGAAGAAATAGAAGAAAAAAGAAAAAGAAGAAAAACAGGAAAAAGAAGAAAAAAAGAAATAGAAGAAAAATAAGAAAAAGAACTATAAAAGAAAAAGAAGGAAAGAAAAAGAACAAAAAGAACAAAAAGACGAAAAAAAGAAAAAGAAGAAAAAAATGAAATAGAAGAAAAAGAAGAAAAAGTAGAATAGTAGAAAAAGAAATAAAAGAAGAAATAGAAGAAATAGAAGAAAAAGAAGAAAATAGGAAAAAGAAGGAAAGAAGAAAAAGAAGGAAGAGAAGAAAAAGAGGAAAAAGCACTAAAAGAAGAAAAAGACGAAACAGAAGAAAAAGAAGAATAAGATGAAAAAGAAGAAAAAAGAAGAAAAAGAACAAAAAGAAGAAAAAGAAGAAATAGAAGAAAAAAGAAAAAGAAAAAGAGGAAAAAGAAGAAAAAGAAGAAAAAGATGAAAAATAGGAAAAAGAAGAAAAAGTAGGAAAAGAAGAAAAAGAAGAAAAAGAAGAAAAAGATGATAAAGAAGAAAAGAGAAGAAAAAGAAGAAAAAGAATAAATAGAAGAAAAAGAATAATATTAACAGTGATGAAGAGGTGATAGAAAAAAGAATAAAAGAGAAAAGAGAAGTGAAAGAAGAAAAAGAAGAAAAATAAGAAAAAGAAGAAAAATTATGAAATGAAGAAAAAGAAGAAAAAGAAAAAAAATAAAAAGAAGAAAAAAGAAGAAAAAGAAGAGAAAGAAGAAAAAAGAAGAAAAAGAAGTAATAAAAGAAAAAGAAGAAATAGAAGAAAAAGAAGAAAAAGAAGAAAGAAGTAAAAGAAGAATAAGAAGTAAAAGAAGAAAAAGAAGAAAATAATGAAAAAGAAGAAAAAGAAGAGTAAGAAGAAAATGAAGAAAAAGAATAAAGGGAAAAAAGAAGAAAAAGATGAAAAAGAAGAAAAGAGAACTAAAAAAAGAAAAAGAAGAAAAAGAAGAAAAAAAGAAATAAAAGAGAAGAAAAAAAACAAGGAAATAGAAGAAACAGAAGAAACAAAAGAAAAAGAAGAAAAAAAAGAAATTGAATAAAAAGATAAAGAAGAAGAAAAAAGAGCAAAAAGAACAAAAAGAACAAAAAAGAAGAAATAGAAGAAAAAGAGGAAAAAGCAGAGAAAGAAGAAAAAGAAGAAAAATAGGAAAAAAAGAAAAAGTAGGAAAATAAGAAAAAGAAGAAATAGTAGAAAAGAAGAGGAAAAGAGGAAAAAGAAGAAAAAGATCTAAAATAAGAAAAAGAAAAAAATGATGAAAAAGTAGAAAAAGAAGAGAAAGAAGAAAAAGTATAAAAAGAACAAAAAGAAGAAATAGAAAAAATAGAAGAAAAGGAACAAAATAAAAAGAAAGAACAAAAAGAAGAAAAAGAAGAAAATGAAGAAAAAGAGGGAAAATAGTAGAAAATGAAGAAAACGATAAAATACAAGAAAAAGATAAAAAGAAGAAAAATAAGAAAAAGATGAAAAGGAAGAAAGAGATGAAATAGAGGAAAAAGAAGAAAGAGAGTAAAAAGAAGAAAAAGAGGAAAAGAGGAAAATAAGAAAAGAGGAAAAAGAGCTAAAAGAAGAAAAAGAAGAAAATTAAGAAAAAGAAAAGAAGGAAGAAAAAGAAAAAAAAAAGGAAAAAAAAGAAATAGAAAAAAAAGAATAAAAAGAAGAAAAAGTAGAAAAAAAAAAGAACAAAAGAAGAAAATGAAAAAAAAGATAAAAAAAAAAGAACAAAAAGAAGAAAACTAAGAAAATAAAGAAAAAGAAGAAAAAAAGAAATAGAAGAGAAATAAAAAAGAAGAAAATGAAGAAAATTAAGAATAAGAAGAGAAAGAAGTAAAAGAAAAAAAAAAAGAAGGAAAATAAGAAAAAGAAGAAAAATAAGAAAAAGAAGTAAAATCACTATAAAAAGAAAAATAAGATTGGAGGGAAAACGATTTCGCTTACTCTCACGCTTCTTTTATAAATAGAAATTCAAAATAACTATATACAACTGATACGAGTATGTTTATTCGATTTCTTATTATTAGATGAAACCATCGTACGTTTCTGCCTTATTACAAAACAAGTTTTTAAAATTTGCATTCAATTATTTATCATTAATTGAAAGCATGGTGTTTTAATTAAGTGTTTTAATACAGAATTTATGCTTAATTAATGAAGGAGGAGCGGTCGCTCCATCGGTCCTATACACGAGTCGCCCTGATATATAAATATGTGTTGAAGCGGCGCACACGAAAAACGCGAAAGCGTTTCAATGATAAATGCGAAAACGATTAAACACCCAAACTTGAACCGGAACGAAGTACCG
>JABUQX010009290.1:20000-30043 GCA_015478945.1 Trachelipus rathkii | reverse complement strand
CTGTTTTTATTCTCAAAAAAGGCAAGGCGAAAAAAAAAAATATGTTTTTGAAAACAAAAGAATGTTTTACTGGAACTCTGTTTAACATTAAAGTGAGCAGAGTCGAAATTTTGGAATTGGACTCTGGGATCGGAAAGTGGAAAATTTTTGTTTGAGTGAAGTCGGAGTCAAAGTTTAAGTCGGAGTCGAAAAATTTATTTTACGACTCCGCAGCCCTGGTATATTCATAACCAGTACTAAACTTAAATAATTGATATTTATTGGGTGAATAAAATTTGACTATTTTTTGTAGCTATCTTTGTTTATTTTATATTAAAGTTTATACAAAGTTTCTCCTCTAGCTCTCTCGTCTAATGAAGCAAAAGTATATCTTTTAGAAAAAAAAAAAAGTTAAAAAATAAATTAAAATATAAATTTACCATCGATAAGAAAGAATCAAGAGACCTGGAGCGGTGCAAGTCAACTGAAACCATTTCCAGTCCGACATTAAATAAGCCAATAGTCCAGTTGCAGCTTCTCCAAGAGCGAATGGAATTTCGATCATAATTCCACTAAAAGTTCTCCATTTTGCACCGATAAACTCAATCCCTGAATAAATTTCACAACGAAAAATATATATTAAAAATGTTACTTATTTTAAATAATAATAATAATAATAATAATAATAATAATAATAATAATAATAATAATAATAATAATAATAATAATAATAATAATAATAATAATAATAATAATAATAATAAATAATAATAATAATAATAAAAAATAATAATAATAATAATAATAATAATAATAATAATAATAATAATAATAATAAATACAAATATAAATATATTAATAAATAATTAATAAAAATAAAGAATAGTAATAAAAATAATAATAAAATTATAAATATAATAAATAATTAAAATAAATAATAATAATAATAATAATAATAATAATAATAATAATAATAATAATAATAATAATAATAATAATAATAATAATAAATTAAGAAAATAAGCGTAAAAATGGTAAACCACATTTCCCGTTTTTCTTTTCATGAGCAAACAATTTTAAATTTGGTCTTTTAATGTTATTTCCTGTAAATCAATTTTAAAATGTTTTTATCTTTGGACTTAAAAGGTTGCTCTTCTTCTTCTTTTCAATCAATCAGTTAATCAATCAATCAATCAATCTATCATATTAAATCAATCTCTTTTATGCATTAAATTGCATCAAAATTGAAATAAATTAAAAAATGAAATGGACTTTATCAATTTTTCCCCGTTTGTTCTGTTCCATTTTGTTTTATCTTTTTTCCCGTTTGTCATTAAAAGGTTTGCACTAGGGTTGGTCCACCCACTGGTGCGGTGCGTGGTGGTGCGGTGTTCGAAGTAGAAAATTTCTGCACTCGACCAGCCCTAATTTACACTTTACAGGGAAGGGACTAGGGAAATATTAGGGTCAGCGCTAGCACCCTAATTTTCCGCACTAAACATCACCGCACCGGACCGCACCGCACCGCACCTGGTGAGTCGGCCGACATCAAATGTAAATAAGTGACAATGTTGAAACAAAAAATTTTAATTCTTTTCTTATAAATTAGGTTATCCGTACACTAGCTACAGTTCTGTATGATACTCTGCCATTTATGTTCGGATTTTCAAATATTTAATAAAAAAAAAAAAAATGTGTTTGTCGGCGTGTGCGATTTTTTTTCAAACAAATTGAGAGTTTAGCCAAACCCCCAAACAAAATCTCTTTCGGGGGCCCGTTTCTTTAAATTAATTTTTTAAATTTCAGGGTTTATAATAGAAAATATAGAAAAATAATATATATTATAGTATATATATAATATATATATATATATATATAATAAAGTATATATAATAATATATATATATATATATATATATATATATATAAAGAAATTTTAAAAAAAAAACGGGTTTCATACAAAAAATCCGGCTAGTGTGATTAAGTCTCAAGAAAATAAAGAGATAAATCTACGGAATTGAATTTTTTTCTTTGTGCGCATTTGTACTTATTCAAACAAACAAATCGTTTTGTAAATCGGGGTTGCTAAAGCTAAGAAAATTTTATTAATTTAGCCTAGCCAGTGGTTCTCAAACGTTTTCAATTCGCGGCCTCCCTGACTAATTCAAGTTGCTGAATCACCATGTTAGAATGTCTAAAAAAGAACCACGTTAACAAACTTTTTCATTAAAATAGGGTCTATTATTAATCATTAAATTACAGTAATATTGCATGATTACAGCATGCCAAAAGCATTTCCAGGATTTGCCTCTGAATATATATATATATATATATATATATATATATATATATATATATATATTATATATATATATATATATATAATATATATATATATATATATATATAATATATATTAAATATATAATAATATATATATATTATATTATATAATATATTAAATTTGAAAATTTTCCTACTTAATAAAATATAATTGAACACATTCGCTCGTCACAATCTTATTTGGTTTACTTACTTAATAAACCACGTGAAGCCAAAAAGTTATGTAGAAAAATCAGAACGTGTTCGATCGCGATAACGTAAATAAACGTTTCGAAATTCGTTTGGCCAATTTTTAATTTTACACATATATATCCCGTTTTTTCGTTTTTTAGATAAACACGGTTTCTGTTTAAAAAATAAAATAAGGAGATAACAAAACTAAAATCATGTCTTAACAAAGTTGCGAAAATATTGCAAAATCGTTAACATTTTTAAATAAAAACTGAAATACAATTAGCCAAATGTTCAAATCTTTCGCGTCACCCCTGAGGGGATGCAGCGTCACCCAAGGGTGACGCGTCACACAGTTTGAGAACCACTGGGCCCCTAGCCCCTAGTCCCTTAGTTTTTTTTTTTTATATATAGTACGAGTAATTAAAAGAAATAAAAGATATTCTATTTCTTGGTTCTATAAAGCAAGGGTGTAAAGTTAGAAAATATTTATTTAAGCCGTGTTCGTTTTTGCATTTGTGCTAAAAAAATGCTTAAGTTTTCGTTCTTTTTCGTCAACCGCCCAAAATGTAAAAAAAATGCTCATCAAACGTAAGGAATTTCTTAATTGTTTCGGAAAATTTTATACAAATTTTATTTTCTATTTGTTACCAGAATTAGGGACAATTTGTTACGTTTGGTGAGCATTTTTTTACGATTTTGCGCTAAGGTTGACGAAAACGAACGCAAACTTGAGCATTTTTTTTAGCACAAATGCAAAAACGAACACGGCTTTATTATCTAGTCCCTGAATTTTATATATAGTTCGATCAATGAGAAGAAATAAAAGATATTCTATCTCTTTGTTCTATAAGCAAGGATGTGAAGCTCTAAAAAATTATTTCTTAGTCCCCAACTTAATATTGTTCGAGCAATGAAAAGAAATAACAAAAGATAATCTCTCTTTGTTCTATAAAGCAGGGGTGTGAATCTCGGGAAAAAAATAATTGCTTAGTGCTGTAGTTCCTGATTTTATATCTAGGTCCAACTAAAGGAGTAAGTGTTTCTATTAAAAAATAAAACAACTTTTTAATTCCGGGATATCACAAGAGTTAAAAATCACCTAACAACCTAGCTAAATCTGACTTAAGCCTAATGAAGTTTAACACCACTTATCTGTTAAAACATACATTTGTCGATGACTAGACTTGTCGATACCGTGATTCCCTTCCTATAGAAAAAAAAAAAAATCTGCCCATAAAACTAGAAACTTTTTCTAGACAAGTTACACTTACCTATAACAAATGCTACTTGAAAACATCCTATGGCTCCAGCTCCTGTTAGGAATCTGAATAAGAGGAAAACAATATAATTAGGAGAAAGAACTCCAACTAAGCCGCATGTAACGAACAAAAGGGTTGAAAGTAATAAACCAAATTTTCTCCCATATTTATCGGAAATCAGACCAAGAATTGGCGAGCCAATGAAGTTTCCAGTCATGCCATGTAAACTGATCCCCCAAGAGATGCAAGATAAGCGCGGTCACACACCAAGTCAAACTGTAAGAAGTTATATATATATAAATATATATATATATATAATATAATATATATTATATATATAATATATATATATATATATATATATAATATATACTATATATATATATATATATATAATATATATAATATTATATATAAATCATATATATATATTATATTATATATATATATATATATATATACTATTATATATATATATATATATATATATTAATAGGTATATTATATATATATATATAAATATATATATAAAATAAAAAAATAAAAATTAATATATATATATATATATATTATATTATATATATATATATATATATATATATATATATATATATATATATATAATATATATATATATATATAAAGAACAAATTGACTTATTCATTTCTATATTATTTTTAAAGTGGATTCACCATTTTCTAGGAAACTACAATTAAATGGTATATTTGTTCATCAAGGACTATTTTCATTGATTGAATTAATACATTTGATACATTTAATTATGATCAAGTAATACATTTAATTTGTTTTAATAATTCTTTAAAAAGACAATTATCTTCCATTTCAATTTTCTTTAAAATATAATTTATTTGTATTCTTTCATTAATAATACTTCTTATGCTGTCGAAAGAATAGGATGTTGCACAAGTCTGGGTTATTGCATATACTCTTGACCGTCTTTGGTTCTATACACGTTAATGCTATATATATATATATATATATATAAATATATATAATATATATAGATATATATATATATATTATTATATATATATAATATATATATATATTATAATATAATATATATATATATATATATATGCACGTATATATGTTATATAAATTAAGAAAGCAACGATATGATAAAAAGGTAAAAAAAAATTAGGCACGTGTTACTTATTGCTGCTGGACTCGGCTTGATTTGGTGGAGTCCGCCTCTGCAAAACATTACTCGAGTTAAGGCCGCGGTACATCACTAATATATATATATATAATATATTATATATATATATATATAAATATATTATATATAATAATATATATATATATATATATAATAATAAACTTTATAAATAATTGTGTTTATCTCAAAATAACGTGTGTGTTTTTTTTTGTGCTTGTATACTTCTCCAAGTATGTGTGCTGTGTGTGTGCTGTGTGTGTGTGTGGTGTGTGTGTGTGATGTACAGAGTCCGAGATTTCTGCTTTTTTTTTTTTTTTTTGCAGACCTCTGACTAAGCCGAATCCAGCCGAGTATGAACAGTGTGTTTGTTCTATCCTCATCCGCAATTGAGTCGGACATATCACTAAAATGTGCAAATTCTACTGAAATTTGTATTTTAACCACCTTATTCTGTTCCCACAAACAGATCGGACAAATTCGTCAGATCAAAATTTTGACCGAACATGCATCTGCTTTAACCATTTAATATTTATTGATAATTATTTTTTTTCAAATTACAAACATTTTTCATTATATTTGCTATTTTAAAACATTTGAATGCAAAACTCAACTTACTGCAGACACGACTGTTGAGGTAAAAACTGTTGTATCGTACACCCATTTGGAACAATTGCTAATTTGATCTTGATTAAACGCTGCTTTCGAGCAATTTGCCGAGCTTTCATTCGTGACGACTTCAAAACGGTCGAATAAATGACAGGAATCGTATTTATTTTTTTCCTTACCAAATGGTGTTGTGAAATTGAGGAAATCTTCGCTTGAAGACGATTCGTCAACATCGCATCCAGGAATGTAACACCTATATATATATATATATATATATATATATATATTATATATATATAATGGCTGGTATCCAAATATATATAATAATATATATATAAAAATAAAATATAAAAATATATATATATATATATATATATATATATATATATATATATATATATATATATATATATATATATATATATATATATTTATATATATATAATATATATATATATATATATATATATATATATAATATATATATATATATATATATATATATATATATATATATATATATATTATATATATATATATATATTATATATATATATATATATATATATATATATATAGCTCTCAATACTACCAAGCTGTAACAAGACAATTATATATATATAGTATATATATATATATATATATATATATATATATATAATATTATATATATATATATATATATATATATATATATATATAATATATATATAATAGATATATATTAATATATATATATATATATATATATATATATATATATATATATATATATATATATATATATATATATATATATGTATATATATATATATATATATATATATATATATATATATTATATATAGTATATAATATATATATATATGAATAAATATTATATATATATATATATATATATATATAATATATATATATATATTATATATCGCAATTATAATAATAATAATACCAAATCAAAAACAATTTATTCAGAAGATGAGTATTAAACACTAAAAGTATTTTTGATTTGATTAATTATTATAATGATATATATATATATATAATATATATTATATATATATATATTATATATATATATATATATTATATATATATATATATGATATATATATATAGATATATATATATATATATATATATATATATATATATATATATATATATATAATATATATAATATATATAATATATATTATAAAATAATAATAATAATAAAAATAATAATAATAATAATATTCGAAAAATTTCGTGAAATCTACAAGTTGCAAATAAGATTAAGGGAGTTGCAATCATTTCTATATTATTATTATTATTATTATTATTATTATTATTATTATTAATTATTATTATTATTATTTGCTCTTTGTGATGTTTAGAACTTTGGAATCAAGCAAAACATTGAAAAATATCACCAAAGATTAATAAAAAGTTGGATGCAATAATAATAATAATAATAATAATAATAATAATAATAATAATAATAATAATAATCATAATAATAATAATAATAATAATAATAATAATAATAATAATAATAATAATAATATTTTTCTTTTAGTAATTATTATTATTATTATTATTATTATTATTATTATTATTATTATTATTATTATTATTATTATTATTATTATTATTATTATTATTATTATTATTATTATTATTATTATTATTATTTCCTACTGTATTAAAATGTCATTTTTTTTTAATTTCATAAAAAAATAAAAGTGTTTTAGTATTATTCTACTTTCATTTTCATTTTAAAATATTTATTAAATAATTAAAAGTTACAATGTTAAATTTAATATACTTTTATAAAATGAAAATTATACATAAAATCAAGAGTATAAACACTAATACAATATATAATAATAAATAATTTCTGCAATGGGGATACTAATTGCAACACATATTTGCGCCCTTAGAGAACCTCTAACATAATACAAGTTTAACAAAATTTAAATAATTTAACTTAAGAATTGTAATTATTATAAAAGTACTATAATAATTATAATACAGTTCCAGTAGTTATCGTAACTATAATAATTACTATGGTAAAAGTATTAGCAATATTAATAAAAGGGTAATAGTTTAGATTAGCTTAGTCTGACAAAATATCGATATTTTTTACGATAATCGTTTTTTTTAATATATCTCGTCCCTATGTAAGAAGGCTAAAAAAGCGTTGCCAAATCTCTCTCATATATAAATATATTTCCTGTACAAAAAAATTTTTTTCTAGTTTATATTCGTTTTAGGACCCATTAAGTTTAGGTTATAATAAGTTTTGTTAAGTATACACAATAAATCTGTGTATACTTAACAAAACTTATCATAACCTTAATAATTTTTCGATCGTAAAAAGAAATAATATATGAAAACACTGAATAACGTTGCTTATAAATATATCGTAATTGTTGCAATTTTTTATGTGGCACGTTGTTTCATACCTATATCAAAACATCGATTACATTTAAAAAAAATCGATTTTTTCAGACTACGCTAATCTAAACAATTACCAGTAATAGTAATAAATATAAAATAATAATAATTGTAATAAAACTAAAATAATAATAATAATAATAATGATAATAATAATAATAATAATAATAATAATAATAATAATAATAATAATAATAATAATAATAATAATAATAATAATAATAATAATAATAATAATAATAATAATAATAATCATTCTTATTAAATTTGATATTTTTAAATGATGCCTGCCTCCTATACTGACTGAAAATATCGATTAAAAATATTATCAAAAGCTAATTTGTATATTTATATAATTATTTTGCTTTATTTATTAATTTATATTATCTGTTTATTTTTTAGCCTCAAGTCAATTTTTGCAAAGCTCTTTAAATTTTTCCCTATTATTTTATTTTTATTTTAAAAAGAAAATTGAATAATTTAACTAAACGTTAGTATTAAAACCAGGGCTGCGGAGCCGGAGTCGCGGAGCCACAAAGTTTGGGGTGGAGCAGAGCTGGATCAAATTTTATTTTTAATATTATAAAATAAAAGGGTTCAAACTTCAAAGTCGGATTCGAAATCGGAACAGCATAGTTTTAAAATGGTGGACCCTGACCCTGAGATAATAACCGGGGAATTTTAGTTAAAATGCTGGAGCCGGAGCTGGAGCCGGAGCCGGTATTATGAAATAATGGAGTCGTAACCAGAGCTGAAGCAGAAAAAAATTACCGGTTCCACCGCCATGGACTTAGAACAATAACCTTTTTTAAATTTTAACTACATAAGCCTTTGACTAACCTAAAAATCTAAATTTGTTTTATTCTCAATACTGTTTTTATTGTGTGTTAAATAATTAATTCAACATTTTCTTTACAAGCTGATGGATGTAAATACGATGGTAGCGGTTAGGACGTTTTCTTAAATTTTATTAATTAAGGTTTTAGGATAAATTTTTACCTCTGAGAATCATCAGTTACTTGGCAACTCGCACGAAAATAGTTTTAATCAAATATTTATTTGAACACACACACACACACACTAACATACACACACACACACACACCACACACCACACACACACACACACACACACACACACACACACACACACACACACACACCAATATATATATATATATATATATATATATATATATATATATATATATATATATATATATATATATATATATATATATATATATATATATATATATATATATATATTATATATATATATATATAAGCACTACTCCTTTAAAAGGAAGTTACATAAAAAGACATGATATCGAAAATCGCTGACCGCTACACGTCAAACCCTGCAGGGACCTTTTCTGTTTTACACAATGGTCAGTTTTGAATTTTTTTTTGTTTTTTTTTTATAATATATTGACTATATTATACCAACAATTATTTTCATTGGTAACGGACATGATTAAAAAATATATAGGACCAGTTACGTTTTACGGATCCTTAACTTTTAAATTTTTTTTTTTTTTTTTTTAACTAAAGGAATACCCCAAGGGTAAACCGCAAAGATGCAGGAGTCGGGGTCTCTCGGCCTTCCGGGGGAACGACAGGGTAGGACTATTTCCCCCCCTCCGGGGAGGGTCTCCGGAACCCCCGCTCTTTGGTATTTGGGTGTCGCGGGGGTTCCTCCGCCCCTCCCCTACGGGGTATGGAAAACGTCCCCCCCTCTGTCCCCAGTCGGCTCGAGCCCCCTAAAAAAATTTTTTTTTTTTGTATTTTTATTTTTTATTATTATTTTTTACATATTTGTAATAAGCTTTATACGCTGATTCCAAATATGTTATTGGTTTTTCTGTAAGTGTCGTACTTTTTGAGATATTTAATTTATGAAAAAAAATGTTGTTTTTTTTGGTTTTTTGTTTTTTTTTTTACATTTATGTAATAAGCTTTAAACGCTGATTCCAAATATGTAATTGGTTTTTCTGTAAGTGTCGTACTTTTCGAGATATTTCATTTTTAAAACAATATTTAACAAAAATGTGATT
>JABUQX010009290.1:0-15000 GCA_015478945.1 Trachelipus rathkii | reverse complement strand
TTATATATTTATATAATATATATGTATATATATTATTAGAAAGGTAAAAAGCGAAAGACTTGATGACTGATGAGACATGTTTAATTTTAATTCTTTTAGAAATGTTTCAAATACTTGCAATGTTTCAAAAGAATGACACCTACTTTGAAGGATCTAGAAGTTAGTGCTGCAGAAGGTTTGTGGGCGTACCATACTGAGAGAGAAAATCAAAGTTTTAGATCTGCAGATTGCGCTAATAAGATTTTTAAGACATGCTTTGAGCTAATATTTTCTTGTGCTAGAACAAAGTGCAAAACAATTGTTTTAAATGTTTTTGCTCATTAGCTTAAGCAGAACTTGGACAACATATAAAAGATGCCCACTGTGTAACACTTTTAACGATAAGTAAAATTTTACGCAGATTCTAAAAATGTTTTCCCTTTTAATACCTCTAGTCCTTCATATCGAAAAGGACGGCAACTACCAAACTGTACCATTACTACTGGCGTAGTCGTAAATTATTTAATAGATTTAATTAAAAATTATGATTTACTCAAAAAAAGTAGTTAGTTTTTTGAAAGCACAAATTGTAATTTTGGGGGCCATGCAAAAAAGGAGTAAATTACATTTTTAAAAAGCTGAATACCTTCATGTCAGAGAGTTAATTAGAATTCTGCATAATAGAAGTCCATGTGTACGTATTGCTCCCTTGTGATGTTGAATGCCTTAATTGTAAAAAATATTGTATTTTTAAATATATATACGTTCGAGTAGAGCTTAAGGAATTTTGCTGATTTAGTACATACAGCTCTTTGGATCACAAAAGACATGATGGATTTCTTTAATGCTGCTTAGTCGAAAGAGTGTGAAACTCTTTCCTGGACGAATTATACATTTGACAGTCAGAAAAATATCCAGAGGTTTTTGAAATGTTTTTTGAAAAATCCCATGGCTGAAATATGGCTCATTTCTTCATTCACTAGGCACTTCTTTTCAAAAGTGTGTTACTGAGATTGAAGGAGAAATTATTTCCGCCGTAGAAGTATATGAAAGAAACATTACATCCGAGAAAAGACCATGTGTTTTACCACATTCGGTCGAGGCTACTAGCAAGCTTGAAGAATGAGGGAGTAAATTTCTTCCTGAGTAAACCGTAAAGAAATAGTTGTGGATTTTGTACTATTTGGAAGTACTTGATAGTGGCCGTTACATTTTACGATTGAATTTTGATGGATTCGCTAAGGAAAACCCCTAAGTTGGTCAATTGAAAAAGCTAATGCGTCAAAAAAGAGATTTTGCAGCAAAGATGATCAGATTTTGTTGACGTAGTTTACGTGTTGATAATTATACTAAGACGAGAAAATAGACGACGGAATGCTTCGAATCTAGCAACAGACATAGGTGGGTGGAAGTATTTAATTTCCTCAAAATCGTTAATAGTTTCTCATCAATTTTGTCGCATTAGTTCATATAGCTTTTTCTATTCCGGAATTAAATCCTTCCACATAACAATGCGTTTTTCTCATTAAAATAATGTAAATAAAGATCTGACTTCTGAAAAAACCAACTCAAGACTCAATATTCTGAAAGAATTCTTACTAACAAAATAAATTTTGATCAGACCATGTTGGAGTTCTACAATTTAATTAAATCGTTTCCAGAACTGCTGAAGAAAATTTTATCTAGCGAAAAAAACTGTAAGAAGGTAAATAATTTATATTAATATTATTTATATTATAATATAATATATATATATATATTATATTATAGTATTTAGATATATAATATTATATATATATATATTATTATATAATATATTTCACTTTCCATCGTTGTTTAATTTAACCTACTATATATAATATAATATAATATATATAATATATATATATATTATTATATATTATATATGAATATATATATAGTTATTATATATATATAGTATATAGTAATATATATATATAATATATATATATATATATATATATATATAATCCGTATATATTATACTAATATATATGTATAATATATATATATATATATATAAGTATATATATATATAATATATATATAATATATATATAATATATATATATATTTATATATAAATTATATATATTATATTATTTAATATATAATATAATATAGTTATATAATAATTATTATATATATATATATATATTAGATAATATTATATTTAGTGTGTCCCGATTTTAACTACAAAAAATCTGGTCACATTAAGCATGACGTTCACCTAGTTTCTATTCACAAACAAATTTGCATGAACAGACCAATAATGCACTGATTTAATATCTTTTACCTCGAATTCAAATTCTGTAACTCTCTATCCCAAGTTGTACACTTTGTTCGCAAGCTTAGTATGAAACATATAATTCGGTTTGAATGTGTTTCAATAACGTTCTCCCTATTGCATTCCCGTTTGTTAAGAATTCTGGCCCCACTGATACTCTAGATTGAGTGAGTAAAGCATCAGTCTCATCGAGTGAAATTGCAAGCCCGCTGGCGCGTCTTGCGGACTTGAACGATGTAGATCGATTAAAGTGATACATAAAGGACAGAGTGAATAGAGATAGTGCGATTTGTGTTCAAGGCAGGAAATATATTTTTCCAAGTTACTTTTACTTAACAATCTATGTGTATTATATAAACATACCTTTATATATAATACTATACTATTATATATATATACTAATAAATTATATATATTATATATATATATTATTAATAATTTATTTATAAATTATATATATAGTATATATATATATATATATATAATATATAAAATTAAAAAATTGATGTAGTATATGTAATATAAGTATTATTATTAATTTATATATAGTATATATATAGTATATATATATATATAGTAATATATATTATAATTATATATTATATATTATATAAGTATATTATATTATATCATATAATATTATATATATGACTCTTTTTTATAATTTTTAGCCTATTGTTATTATAACATATGTATTTTCCATCTAAAAACAAGGTAATAATTTAATGAATACATAGTGTATCAGTCCAGCTCCATGGGTTTCGTAAAGGTTTTTTATTAGAAACAGGAAGGTAAATTGTTTCTTTTTAATATATTTTTTTATTAAATATATTACAACGTATATAAATTCTAAGTTAATTTGATTTATTATATAATATTCTATTTGCAATGCAGAAAAATGTCACAGTGAAAATTTCTGTAATAAGTTTTCTTCATTATATGTGTCATAATTTTTATAATTACATATAAATTGATTTGATTGATTTTATAATTATATATAATTAATTATTCTTATTAATAAACATTGGTAAGTGTATTGATTTTATAATTATATATAATTGATTATTCTTATTAATTTTATAATTATATGTAATTATCTAACATTGGTAAGTGTATTGATTTTATAATTATATATATTGATTATCTTATAATTTGTATAAGCAAGTGTAATTGTCAAATTGGTAAGTGTCATGATTTTATAATATATATAATTGATTATTCTTATTAATTTTATAATTATATTGTAATTGTTTAACATTGTGAGTGTGTTGATTTTATAATTACATAAAATTGATTATTCTTGCTAATTTTATAATATGTATTACAATCATTTAATTTTGGTAAGAGTATTATTGGGAAGCCCCCATTTATTTCGAAATTATCCCTTATTTCGCAGGTTGTCGTAGAGGACTTTTGTTTGTTTAGAATTTATGTTTTGAGGACTTAACTGTTCCAACCAATAATGAGTAGAGGCAACCGCTTTTATTCATGATTCCTTGCAACAAGGACCGAGGGAAACCAGTCCTTCATATTATATATATATCTATATAATATATAAATATATAATTAATATATGATAATATATATAATATATAATATATATGATATATATTTAAATATATATATATATAATATAATGTTGTGTATATTTGCTTGAATAAAAGTTGTATAGAAAGCAGCGTAGTGTTTTAGTTTGCTATTTTTTTTTGTTTTTATTTTTTTTTTTTTACAATTTTTGTTTTATGAACAGTGGGCGTACTAAGGCGCTCAGACCCTGAGTGGGTGGGCCACGTGTAGGGCCAAATTGCGAAAGATAAACAAACGAACTAATAAATGATATTGAAAAAGCATAATTTACACAACTATATAAAATATATATATATATAGTAAGTATTATATTATATATATTATATATATATATATATAAATATATATAATAATATATATAATATATATATATATAATATATATTAATATATATATATATATAATATAATAAGTAAGATTAAAATTCATCTCGCCGACATAACAAAAATTTGATTTTTTGATCGAAATATAGAAAAAGTATATACAATATTAATTAATCAAACATTTGAAATTTTGGAAAAGTGAAATATTGATATTTTTTTTCTACTCATACGAATCACATCAAATATTTAGGGCTTGTATAGTCGGGCGAGATGATCTTTTCCTAGATAATTATTTTGTATACCAAAAATTTTTTTTAAATTTTCAAAAACTAAAATTTTTTTGAAAATTGTTCCAGAGAACAAATCCAAAACTATTTTGATATACAAAGAAATCATAAGTAATATAAAGTGCCTCTCTCTGCCGATACATAGCCTTAAAATTATTAATCCACTTCGCCATACAAGAAAAAAAATATAGCATTTTTTCATTTCAAAATCCAAAAAAAGTGTGTTTGAATTTACTAATTGCCATTAATAAAACTCAAAAATTCAAAAAATCTCTTTGACTATTGACTAATGGACCTATTTATGCAATATCAAGTTTTGAAAGTTATTTCACAAAAATTTATGGAAGTTAGATACAAAAATTCAAAACTGGGGTTTTAAGAAAAATTGAAGAAATTTGTAAAGAATGACTACAGTCACAGGCAAATGCACCCCGAAAATCAACGTTTTAAGGGAAAAAAAACTACATTTGGTGTTTATAGTGGTCATAAATCGGCTGAAATTCGAATTATATGTCCATTTTAGGGGTAAAATTTGGGGCGTGCCCTTAAGAAATATTTGCACCTCCCTTGAAGAAAAGTTTGTGGTTTTTGTAAAAATAAGGCAGAACATTTCGAAAACTTGAAAAAACAAAATAATTAAGAGATGTATGTAGAAACAAAACAGTTAAATAGAAAATGGGCAAGAGTGAAGGCATGATGATGAGTATTTGCAGATATCTCAGGACTTCATCTTCGTATATAGAAAATGTTACAAATGCAGAATACATTCATGGTGCAGCTCATAATTTAATTTAATTCTTAATGATTCTGTAAAGATATAATGGCTTCAAAAATTTTATGGACAACGAAAAAAGTATATGTTGTCTATTCAGGTTCTAGTTCAGCTGGTCAAGAAATTCTTAAAAGCTGTCCATTAGAAACAAATGCAGAGACTAAATCATTTAAGGCTGCTTGTTTGATCTATAGTTTTTTTTTCTAGCAATAAAAACAATAGATTTCAGTTTCGTATCTTCTGATGAATACATGTGACAAAAGACCTCATGACAAAACGAAGGCTTGGTCCAAAAGCAGTAAAAATTTTGAGTTTATCTCGTTTGTTTTCAAAGTAAAGTATTGGATTTAAGCATCAAATTGTTCTTCAATAGTATGCAAAATCCAAATATTGCAGAAAACTCTCCTCGAGTACACAAGTTTAAGAGTGAGATGAGCAATATACTTAAAAGATTTAGTGAGAGAAACTACGGGAGTTAGCACATCATTGGAAAATTGAAGCAAAAATTACTTATGAAAGTGTATTTCCGATTAAAATGTCTTTTCGATAAAAGTGGTCTTATGCAAGAATTTTCGACCAATTGAACCTTTTAAATAAGGTTTCAATAAATCTTTGATGCAGATAACTAATCGGTTCACTAGCATAGACAAGATTTATATGTGATGTTCATTTCTGTCTCTACTGCAGCATAATAGCAGAGATACGAATGAAATAGTTGCAAGAAGGAAGGCTCAAAACTGGTAGAAAATACGATTGTTAGATTTTATGCTTTCGTTAATGAACAATCTAATCACTTTCAAGCATTAATGACTACAAGAAGTGAAAAGGAAAAATATGGTAATCATATTAAAAGATTTTAGTCAAAATTTTGTTATTCGTAGAAAACACTGCTGTATGCAGGTAGATTACGAGACTTGTATACGGGTAGCAGTTAGTTTGTATTTGACGTTACCAGTACCATCTGCAACAGCTAGATCGTTTCAAGATCAATTTAATAAAACTTTTTTTAAGGAACAATATGAAACAAACAAGCTAAGT
Source organism: Trachelipus rathkii (assembly GCA_015478945.1). Taxonomy (NCBI): domain Eukaryota; kingdom Metazoa; phylum Arthropoda; class Malacostraca; order Isopoda; family Trachelipodidae; genus Trachelipus; species Trachelipus rathkii. The sequence continues at coordinate 8,706 of JABUQX010009290.1, read as the reverse complement.
GCATTGGCTTTATTAACATTGAAAAATGAAAACATTCCGTACTTCCGATTGAAAGAAGATTAATAAATTGCATTGGCATGAGCAAAAAAAAGTTTTGGTAACTATAAGAATTCATCCTTTCGAATATTTTGAAAAGCCGAGAACAGATATTCACGAATTTTGGCAAGTTTAACATTTCTTTCTATAATTTGCTGCATATATACTTATTATATTATTAAATATATATTATATAATATTATAATATATATATATATATCTATATTATATAAATATATATAATATATTCTATAATATTTATATATATAATTTATTTATATATGTATATATATATATATCATTAACTAGATTGATACTCATTTTTAGGAGGGGAGGGGGAAATTATATATTTAAGTAAAATATTAAAATGCTTTGGAAGCAGAAAGTAGAAAGATTAAGGAAACAAGGTTAATTGGTCAGCAAAAGTGAAATATTTAATGCATGATTTTTTCTCCTTTAAGAAACATATACTCAATTTTACCACACTCTTTCCAAAATATGTCATACTGTTATTTTTGTTCAATATCTAATTTCTCCAATTATAGAAGGAATATATCTGATATATCTATATAATTATATATTAAATATATATCATATATGTAATATTTTATTATAATATATATATATATATATATATATAATAAATATAATATATATATATGTATAAATATAATGTAAAATACTATATAATAATATTATATATATATATAGTATATATTATATAATAATATATATCATATATAAATCTATATATATAATAAATATAACAAATATAAATTATTATATATTATATATATATATAGTATTTATTATTTATATATATATTTTTATATACATATGATATACTATAATATATATATATTATTAATATATTAGTATATATTATATCATTAATATATATATATTATATATAATGTATTATTATATATATATATATATGTATGTTCCAAGGGTGCCCCCATTTGCCAATTTGGCAGGGGGCCCTATGATTTCTAGTATACGTCATTCTGTTTTAATGAATATTATGTGAGAAGTGTCAATCCTTAAAAAAATTATTAGTTCTTCCTTTGATACATTTGCTTTTGATATATTGATAAGTGAGGCTGCATGAGAACGAATACTGGAAGGTGAGAGATGGAAGCGTAAGAGCTATAATGTGTACTAGCTTCTTCAAGATCTGAAGTAATTTTTCAAATTTCATAACTTCCTCACCTATAATAGCGGCACTATTTCCATATATATGATATACTTATACTATATATATATAATTAATAATAAATATATATCATAATAAATAAATATATATAAATTTAATATTCAGTGCGGCTAGTGAACCAAAAACAATGGAGGCAATTCAAAAATATATATTATTATATATATATATATATTATATATATATAATTATATATATATATATTATATATATATATAATATATATAATATATATAATATAATATATATATAGTAATATAATATATATATATATATATATATATATTTATATAAATAATTTACAGTTGACCTCACCTATTAGGGCGAGCTATTCAAGGGAGGGGGTGTTGCACGCTAAAATCATCTTCTACGTAAATATAGCAGATAGCTAAACGCTGAGGGAGATTAATGCAGTCAGGAATAAGAAGATTGAAAGAATTCCACAAAGGAACAAGTTGGCAGAAAAGAAGGAGCAACTCGGAGCAACTAGCCTGGATAGTTACAATATCTACGAATAACTCGTGCGCAAACAGACCTTCCTTGTGTACGAGGGCGTCCGTTAAAGGTGGTTAGGAGTCGGTAAGTCCTCGAACACTGCCGGCGGTATCCTATAGAAAAGAGATAAGTACAACATCGCGGCCGCACAGAGTTAGAGGGTCAAGGGAGTTTGGAAGTAGAGAACAGTTTATAAGCCATTTGCCTTTGACTCGCAACCCTGTCCAAAAGCGGGTGAAACCAGAGCCCCCCACAGATATGAGAACAGTTACTACCATAAAGGCGATGAGACCCTTGTATAGCTTGAGTAACTAAGAAGAGGAAAAAAATCTCGCATTCTAAAAAACTCTCGTCTTTTGAGGCCGCCCTGCAACGTTGTGATGTTAGTGTTCCAGACATTTTTTTGTTTATGTGAAAGGCCAAGGATTTATATTGTCAACAGGAGAGACGGAGAACCCGTTAAAAGAGATAGGAAAGTTAAAGGTGTTTTGGAGAAGGAGAGTTTGTAGAAGTTGTTTTTTTAAAGAATTGAAATTTCACAAGGTTGAGACGACCCCAATCGAAATTCTATCTTAGATCAGCGAGATATAGAATCGGAAGATGAAGCGAGGGCATTCAGAGTACAGAGTGCAATTGAAAATGAGTTTGAAGAGAAGGTCGAGTCATCGCATATAGTGATAGGTGTAGGATGTGCAGGGAGAAGATAATTAATTGAAAAGTAAGAATAATAGGAAAAGAATGAGAGTATGTTATCATAACACAACTATGACAGAAAGAAGAGAAGTCGCTCCATTCAACCAGAGCCGATGTTTAGCGATGATAAAGAAAGCTACACATAAAGTAAGCAAAGAAAGGAAGGAAACCCAAAGGAAGGGGAGCTTGGAGTTCAGTGACGCGTGTTCCATACCCGGTCAAATGCTTGGATATTTCAATGCGTCCACCTACGCATAAGTTTCTCCATAGTTCCTTAAGGGTGGAAAATCCTATAAATTGGTTAAATTAGGAAAGTATATCACCAGTAGACCTCGAAAGCCGTAAAGCCGTATGGCGATCGGAAAGAAGAGGATATTGATGATTTGCAGAAGGTCTAAAGGAAGTGAGAGTTAAAGGGTTATTCAAAGCTCTAGATAGATACAGGGAGATGCTATAGAGCGAAATAGTTAGGAAGGATCAATGCTTCCTTTTTCGAATAGGTTGGACATTTGTGCTTCCAACACTGAGTGGAAGTTTAGTATTGAGACAAGAGATATAGGTTGACGAGGGGGGCCAGCTCGGAAATCACACCCCTGCAAAGACTCGGGCAGGAATGCCAATCGGGCCACGCCTTCCTAAGGGGGCGTTTATGATCTCAGGACCAATGCACCCGAATCAAATGTAATCAAAGGCAAAGACATAGGATACCTGAGGAGTAGAAAGAGAAATGCCAGAATCGTCAGGTTGAATTAGAGAAAATAGGAGCCGAATTAGATTGGCTTTTCAGTTGAGAGATTAGCAACAGAGCATAAGATCGATAAGAGGAGGAAAGGCAGATTTACAGAAAGTTGTTAAAGATGTTTTTGGCAAGAAGGCTAGAAGTATTTTGTCAGTAGTGAGAACATAGGAGTTACGCACTTTCGTGATGACCCGCTTGCTCGCAAAGAGTATTCCTGCCGATTCTAGTGAGATGGAAAATTAAGCTAAGAGTGATAGAAGAACGAGAATTTCTCCACCCTCGATAAGCGCTGTCTCTAGCGTGAATGGCCAGAGAGAACAAGCACGATCGAACATGGATTATGAGGAAAGAAAGATTTAGTCGAAGAAGGATGGAACCTGCCTCTCTCATCCCGTCACGATTTAACAGCTCCAACTTAATAGCAGAAGCGAAACGTCATTCAAGTCAAAGCATCATTCAAATTAGAGTTAGCGTAGAAGCGACTTTTGATAATATATTATATATATATATATATTATATATATATAAAATATTATATATTATTTTATATAATTGCCAGATAAAAACGCATAGGGCAGTTATGGAGATGTGGAGAGAAGGTATAAAGTTAGAAAAAGTAAGGTTGTGTGTCATTTATAGCCATATTATATCATTTTCTATTCATATGTATTATTTTTTTCATATTGCACAGCATGGAGCGATTTACAACACCACCACATTAACCTATATGATAATCTAAGATCACTCCTCACTCTCAAGTATATATTAAAATCATATAAGCAAAGATCAATTTAGAATAATTAATATTTTCGGCAATTATCTAGGATTTCCCAAATTTGTACTAACCAAAATAGAGCGCAAATTATAAAATATATAACTAAATTTTTAAAAAAATATATAATTTTAGTATATTACTCTCTTTTTTTTGCGTCGTCTCTCTCTCTCTCTCTCCTATATATAATATATATATATTATATATAATATAATTATAATATAATATATATATATATTATATATTATATATTATAATATATATATATATATTATATATATATATAGTATATATTATTATTATATATATATATATATATATATAGTATAATATATATATAATATATATATGAATATATTAAGTATAATATATAATAGTAATTAATAAGTTTTTTTTAATTAATTTCTTAAAAAAATAGTTTCTTTAATTTTGGTTAACATAATTTAATTGCAAAGGCCTCTATTATGATAGAGTACCTAAATTTGGAGGAGTATTTTATGACGTTAAGAGAGTAGGCTTTGGAAAATCCGATGTTGCCAGCACTTTGGAAATACGACAAAATAAGAATATATGTTCTTTGTGTCGTTGTCATGACAACAGTGTTTGGAAAGCATTATAATTATGTCTTCTTTGAGGCACAAAATTCGAATTTCTAATTTCTGACCACGTCAGACAATGTTCGCAAGAAAAATAAAAAGTTACACTATAGATAAAAGTCACTTTATACATTTAAAGCATTATTTTAATAGTATAAATATAAATTTGAATTATTTTCCCATATTTAATAGTTATACACGTTTTCTTTTTGATGAAATTTCCTTTTGTAAATCTAAATTAGTATATTATATTATATATATATATTATAATATATATATATCAAAATACCAAATAAAAAAATATTTTATAATATATATATATATATACTTATATATATATCTTATATATATATTATTATATAAATTAATATAATATATATATATATATAATATTATATTATATATATCTTCAGTGATGCAGGTAACATCCGCATCTGCAGCACATTTTAAAGATTCGCATCCGCGCTTTGCCTGCGGATGTTGCGCGGATGTTTTTTGAATATTTTAAGGATAAAAATTTTAATAATATTCTTGTCTTTTTAGTTTTTGAAACATTGGATGAAGGCTGATTCTATTTTAAAGGAGAAATAATATTGATCTACTCACAGCATGAAGTTCATAATAATTTTTGAGTCAACAGAGTACATGCATTAGGGAAGCAAATAAATCAGCGACTTACAACTTTTGTGCCTCCTGATGTATATCATTAATCTCAAACGATAAGAAAGCATTTCTTGAACATTTTTTCAAATGAAAATGAATGAGGTTTAAAGAAGATAAGTAATTAACTAGAAGTTGAAAAAAGCTTTGGGTTCTGTGGAAATTAATGACTTTCACTAATTGAAACTTACAGTAGATCCCTTAACAAGGATGGCTTTTGTAACACATATATAAACAAAGATAATCGCACTTTGCGCTGCAGTTGAACTTCAATCGAAAGTCTATTTAATTAGTCCACATTAAATAGGATAAAAACGAAATAATACAGAAACCAATACCTTCTACAAGTAAATCAATAACAGATTCACTGGATAGAAGAATTTCTACAAGTAATTAGTGCATAGGTAAACACCGCATGTCAAAAGATATCCGTGCAATATGGTGAAAACTATTCACCAAAAAAAAATATTTAAATCAAATGACGATCCTGTCAGTTGGCGAGTGTTTAAGCTAAATTTCCCAAGCTAGTAAACTTGCAAGAATTAACTTGCCTGTCGCAACTATTTTCAAGTGGAAGATTTACAATGCGGGCTAATATATATGAAACGAGAGAACTCTCAGAAAAAAAGGCAAAAAAATTGATGTATCTCAAGCACAACCTTCCAATATTTTGAATTTCAATACTATGCAAAAATTATATAATACGATTGTAAAATATTTTCGAAACTGGGGAAAGAGGTTGATGGGGTCATTTGAGTTGGGTCCCGTCCTGCACCCTGGTAACAATTTATTATTAATAGCAATGTGGCTAAAACTCGATAAATATATATATATATATATATATATTAATATTAAAAATATATAGTAATATATATAGATATAATATGTATATTTATATATATAGATATATAATAATATATATTATAATAATATATATATATTATTAGGTAAAAATTTTACATTCGAGCACTATTTTTTTAGAGTTACATTTTGCGATATTGGTGATTGGTTCGATAAAATCGAAAATCGAGTATTTTTATATCTGATACATGAATTCGATATTGTAAATATCGAATGACATTATATATATATTATATATATATATATATATATAATAAATATATAATATATAATATAATATATATTATATATATATATATATTATATATATAATATATCTATTTATTATATATATATAGTATATATAAGTTAATCAAATGCCAAATTTTTTTAATTAATTTGAGTACGAATAAGATTGTATTTTTTGCGAAATAAATGTCCAAAAGTATCTCATTTTTGGAATTTATTGTTTTTTGGGGTATCACTAACGAAATAACCCACGGTAGTCACCCGATGTCAGAGTCGTGTCTCTTCGGCCCTATTGGACTACGGGGTGGTAACTTCCCCTCCGGGGATGTCTACGGAACCCCGCGTCTTTGGTCTTGTGGGTCGCGGGGGTTCTCCGACCATCCTTCGGGGTATGTAAACTCCCCCCCTCCGTCCCCCATCGACTCGAGCCCCTAAAAAGGGATTCCATTTTAGGGGCTCGTTGACTCACTTGCGAAAAGATTGCTGTAGTCCTAAAACTTACTGATTGCCACTATGCCTAAAATTAACTCTAATTTACTGATAGACAGTTCATAGCTACTAAATTAAAGATCATATGTAAAGTATATTTATAATATATATATATATATATTATATTATTATATAATATTATATATAATATATATATTATATATAATATAATATATTATTATATTATATTAAGTATTACAATTAACAATTCATGAGACAGGTTACCTTTAAGAGCTATAGGCAAATAAAAATAACAGTTATAGTAAGGACTACTTGAAATTTCTTTTTAAACATTGTCTTCAAATTCTTTTGTTGCAAATTAGGTGTGAATGTTCTAAACCTAGCATTGCACCACATCGTTTGGCATATCAATAAAATCACTTAATCATTTGACTTTGCGCTGTACAACTTCACTTAACATATGCACCAGATATTAAAAGATTCGTGTTCGATTTTTTTATTTTATCATCTGTAACAAATAATTGATTTACAACTAATCGATTTAATACTACAATACCAATGTATTGTTAAATCCCATAAAATATCGACTGGACTTAGTTTTAATTTTGTCAGTCTATCTAATATTAAGCCTATATATATATATATATATATATATATATATATTATTATAATATAAATATATATATATAATTATATATATATATTAATATTATTATATATATATATATATATATATTGTAATATATTATATATTATATATATAAATATATTAATAGTATGTGTCATACTTTTGTAGATACTGTACTGTGAATTTTTTTCTGAAAAATTTTCTGTTCAAAAAAATCTCTAAGTTCAGAAAAAGTAAGTTAAGTAATAGTTTTTTAATGAAAATTCTTAGTGGCAGCTTTCTGAATTATGCAGAAAGCTTGCACTAATATTATTTTTCTTAAAAAACTAAACTTACTTAACTTTTCTGAATTTCTCGAAACGATTTTTTCAGAAAAAAGTCACAGTACGGTATCTAAAATTAGGCTATATAATATATATTATATATAGTATTATATATAAATATATAATAAATATATATATCTATATATATATATTATATATATACTATATATATATATATTATTGTATTATATATATATTATGAAAATCCGCATCCGCGGATGTTAAATCGAAATATCGCATCCGCGGATGGAAAAATGAATCTGCAGCATCACTAATATATACTGCTGCATTTTTTAATTCACCTCGTTAGTGCAACTAATACCTTCAAAAATTATAGGCAGTACCAATTATGGAATTTATCAAATGAAGTGCTAACAAGAGATAATCCTAATATGGTATAATTCTGGTATAAATCCTATGACAATGTAACTGGAAAAAACTACAACAGGAAAGCATTAATAGGTCTTCAGTATAGGGTAACATTATTGTTAAGTTATTATTATTTAATAGTTAAACATGCTTACCTGTATTCATCGCCATGGATTGTAAACGTATCTGTCATGATACACATACCATTAATAAAAACAACAAAACAACATAGCAAATACATTTTAACTTGATGGCTTTTAAAACCTCCTATAATTATCAAATACTTTTTCAATGTCACCATTTTGAAATAATTCTTTTTATGTACGCAATATACAAAGACTTTCTACCACTGTAAGTTAATACTAGACTAATTATGAGCTTAAATTAGAATTTCTTATAATTTATTTGCTACGAGACATGACACAAACGTCACTTATAGATTTAAATTTGGTTACACAACATGGCGGCGTGTTTATTTGGTTTGGTTTAGAAATATTTTGTTGATGTTTAAATTAGGTAATAATTTTGAAACTTTTTTTTTCTCTTGTAAAATAAATCTGCGTCACCTTAACTAAACCTCTATCAATTTGAGATTCCTCTGTCCACACATCTGTTTCTCTCTTTCTTTCACTCTTTCTTTCTCT
>JABUQX010009289.1:40000-41899 GCA_015478945.1 Trachelipus rathkii | reverse complement strand
CTTAGCTTATTCTTAGGCTCAGGAGGCTTAGAAAAGCTTAAAAAAGTGGCACTATGTGGCACTCACTTGGCACTATGTGCACCTCACTGGCACTCATTTGCAACTACTTGCGCACTCATGCACTCACTTGCGCACTCATTGCGCACTTCACCTGGCACTCACCTTGGCACTCAGTCTCTAATACTCATAGAACCACTAAGTAGAACATCACTAGATACTTCTAACGTGAATGGGAACCATCAAAGCCATCAAGTTAGCGTGGCGTCCAAAATTGACCCATGGTTACCATAGACAGCGGACAAGGCTGAGAAATATCATGCGTCAAACAAGGTTAAGACACTCAAAAAAAAAGCGGCTAAGCCCCTACAAGGAAGGACAAAAATTACGTGGGCCCAAAAATACCCATGGATATATGCGTAAGGTTACAGTCGAAATATTCCATGGTCAAACAAGGTAAAGACCACCAAAAAAAGTCAGGCGCTAAGCCCCTAAAGCAAGATCAAAAATTACGTGGGCCAAAATTGACCCATTGAAGACCAAAGGGTTGGTTGAAAATTACCGTGGGCAAAAAATGACCCCATCGAAGACCAAAGGGTTGGTCGAAAAATTACCGGGGGCGCAAAATGACCCATGGCAAGCATCCAAAGGTAGCCAAAAATTACGCGTGGCGCCAAAATTACCACGGAAGACCAAAAATTACCGTGGGCTAAAAATGGCCCATGGAAGATCAAAGGGTTGGTCCGAAAATTAGGCGGTTGGCCAACAATTGGACCCATGGAAGACCAAAGGGATGGCCGAAATTTCCGTGGGCCAAAATTGACCCATGGCAGACCAAAAAGGGTTGTCGAAATATCATGGTCAAACACACGGCTAAACACAATCAAAAAGGGCTTTAAGCCCCTAAAGAAGATCCAAAAGATTACCGTGCTGCAAAAATGGCCCACGCGGTCGAAAAAAATTAGGGGCCGTAAAATAGGCGCGCAGGTAATTTACGTACAACGGTTGCTGGCACGCAACCGTTTGGCGCACCCTTTCTTCGAAAGGGTGCTAAAAATTAGGGTTGCCAAAAAATTAGGGCTGCCAAAAAATTACGGTCGCCAAAAAATACCGTGGGCCAAAAATGACCCATGGAAGACCAGGGGGGCAATACGTACGATGGAGGCTTCGCTCATGCTGCGCAACCCCTTCTTCGACAGGGTTGCCTAAAAATTAGGGGGCCGAAAAAATTCGGGGGTGCCAGAAAAATTAGGGTTCTCAAAAAATTAGGGTTCTCAAAAAATTAGGGTTCTCAAAAAATTAGGGTTCTCAAAAAATACCATGGGCCAAAAAGTGACCCATGGAAGACAAGGGTTGGTCGAAAAAAAGGTAAGGCCCCAAAAAGGTCAAGGCCAAAAAAGGTCAAGGGCAGGTAAAATCACCCTCAGGAAACAACGTGGCGGTCAGAAAAGGTCAAGGGCAGGTAAAAATTGGGTTATCATTTTTTACCCCAAGTGAGACCTCCAATATGGAGTAAAAAATTGGGGTAATTTATTTTTGGTCCAAAAAAGCTCCCCTACTACTTATTATATATTCTAGAACAGTCTCCACTTTGTTGTTTGCTTTTTAAGTTCTCAACCATTGTGTTGGTTGATTGAACTCGCATACTCACTTTCCGCTCTAGTGTTGCCAGTTCACTGTTGGTTTGCCCCATACCTTTAGGACTATCAAAATCTTCCCAAAAAACCTTTCTTCTCAGCGGGATTCACCTACTCCATCAATTTTACATATATATATATATATATACTATTATATATATATATATATATATATATATATAATATATACTATAATATATTATATATATACGTATACTATATATAAATAATATATATATATATAGTTATTGGGTTGAGGAATCCA
>JABUQX010009289.1:20000-35000 GCA_015478945.1 Trachelipus rathkii | reverse complement strand
GGTGTATGAAATTTTTTTTTTTTTTTTTTTTTTTGAAGTTGCTGAAATTGTACGAGGTGAATTCGCTAACTATGAGAAAACAGAATTTTCGCATTTTCCTTCGCTGGTAGAAGAAATTGATAGTTTTTCGAAACAACGTATTTTTTTTTTTTTTTTTTTTGTCTGAATTACAAATTAAAGAGAAAAGTTGCTTGTCTATTTTTCTCTTTTTCAATTTTTGAAGCGTTGTTTACGTTGGGATTTCCTCTTAATTTAATTAAATTTTTTTCTTCTCAATATTAGATATTTAGTGAATAAAACCTTCTAAAACTTGAAATGAATCTGCTATAAATTAAAAGGATACATTTTAATTATGACATAATAAATGTGACAAGCCTTATTAATCATATAAAGAGAACATTGTTTCAAAATCTTAATTTTATATATATATATATATATATATATATATATATATATATATATATATATATTATATATATATATATATATATATATATATATATATATATATATACATATATATATATAGTATATATATATATATATATTATATATATACATATATTATTAGGTTGTTGTTATAGTTGTTGTTACATATACATATTATTATTATTATTGGTTATACATTATTATACATATACATATTGGTTATTGGTTATATATTATATATATGTTATTATTATTATTATATATATTATCGTTATACATATTACATATATATAATATATTATATATATTATATTATTATTGTATAATTATTATTAAAAGAGTTAGTTAAGATATATATATTATATATTATTACATTATAACTATATACATATATACATATATGTATATACATATATTATTATTATATGTATAAATATATATACATATTGCCATATGTTTCTTTGAGATGGACCGAATGGGCTATGGAGATAGATGGCTGTTGTTGTATTATTGGTTGGTTGTTATTATTGTTACATATACATTACTATATATATATATATTATGTTATTATATACATATATATAAACATACAACATATATATAAAGAAGAAGAAGTTATGCTATATATATATATACATATATATATATATAAGTAGAGTTAATATATATATATATTATTATTGGCTATTACATATATACATAATTTTGAAGTGTATTTCTAATACTGACATCCGTAATCCCTTTATCCATTATAATCCAACTAAATTCTATCCTGCATCCGCATCCCCACTGACCGCACATCCGCATCCATCCAATCCTGCTGAGGATGTTATGGATGTTTTCTACATTTGATTAAGTGCCCATAAAATAAATAATATTATTTATCATCTTTATCATGAGTTTATGTGGAAACAATTGTGACTTTGAATTTCAGATTTTTGTATAGAAAGATACAGTGGTATTAAGTTATATATATATATATATATATATATATATATATATATATATATATATAGTATATATATATAAAAGATATATATATATGCTATATATATATATATTATACAATCTAGAATGGTACGTGTAAGCAAGAAATGAAGCGGAGAGAGTGGAAGAGGGAGGGCAAAGGAGGAGGTAGCTGAGAAGCTAGCAAAGGAACTGATGGATGATAAGGAAGGAAAGCAAGAAGAAGATTTTTAGATTGGCAAGAACGTATAGAGGAGCGAAGAGTAGAGAATGTAATAGTAATATCAAAGACAAAAAATGGAGAAACATTGGTGAGCCCGGAGGAAAAAAACAAAAGGTAGTTGAGTTGCTGAATGTGGAGGTGCAGCTGGAAGAGGAAGGGGAGAGAGAGGAGGAGGAGGGAGGAGAAACGTGGAGGGAGAATAGATGCCGAGGTAACGAATGAGGAATTTGAGTGAAAGTGTTAAGGAAAAATGAAGAGAGGAAAACCCTGGTGAGGATGGACAAATATTGAGTTGCTGTAGAGGGAGGAGAGGGGCTGACAGCCTTGATGCTGAGATTTCTGAACAGGTGTTGGGTGGAGAGTAGAGTGCTGGAAGGTTGGGGAAGGTCAATAATAGTTCCCATTTATAAAGGTAGGGACGCAGGAAATTGTAAAATTATAGAGGAATCTCACTAATGGATCACATGGTTGAAAGCAAGTAAAAGAATATTAGGAAAGAAAATTATGATAAAAATAGAGCCAAGATTGGGTGAAGAGCAGTATGGGTACAGAGATGGTAGAAGTACTACAGATTTAATGTTTGCATTAAGAATGATACAGGAAAAGACATCGGAATACAATAAGAAGGCATATATCGCCTTCATAGACTTGAAGAAAGTATTTGATTCTCTGCACCCAGAGAGAAGCTGTGGAGAGTTCCGGAGAGGGATTATGAAGTTGGAGGCAGACTGATAAAGGCAGTAAGAAGTACATACGTGAATAGCATAAGTAAGGTAAAAACAGGATATAAAAACGAGGAATGAGGTAAAAACTGGAGTAATGCAGGGTAGTGTGCTGTCGCCGATACTGTTTATAGCGTATTTGGACACAAAACAGCGTTGAGGAAAAAGAGAGCTAGAAGAGATTGACGGAGCACATCATGGTATATGATGACGGCGTTGAAGGGAGATGGCAGGCTGAATAAATGGTTCGTGTTTCGCAAGAAAAGTTGAGAGTGAAACAGCATTGAATATGAATGTGGAGAAACAGAAATAATGGTAGTGGGGGCAGGAAGGAGGAGGAGGGAGTTGGATAGTGGAGGTAGACGGTAGAGAAATTAAATGTGGATAGATATAAATATCTTGGAAGCACTTGGAAGAGAAGGGGGTGTGCAAAGGAAATTACGAGTAGGATTGAGCAGTATGGCAGGACTGTAAGAGTAGTATATACCCCATCATGAAAGATAAATATATGAACTGCAAAGAGAAGTTAGATAAATATACGAGGGAGTGTTGACGCTGATACTGTGTTTGAAGTATGAGACATGGCGCTGATTGTATATATAGAAATTCGGTGATTAGAAGTGAGATGAAATGTGTTGAGGATAGTGATTGGAAAGATGAGAAGAGAAGAGAGAGTGAAAAACGAGACAGTGAGGGAGAGCGTGGTGTGAAACCAATGATGAATAAAGTGGGACACAGCCAGACCAAGATGGTGGGGACATTTGGAGAGGATGCAGGAGAGAGAGTTGCCAGCAGGAGGTGGAGGTGGACCGGAGGAAGTGAGACCGAGGGGAAGGCCGCGGAAGAGAGACACATTAGAGGATTCATTGAGGAGGCACCCGATGCCTGCAATGGATGACTGATGGTGGATGGGATCCTGATGGATGAACAAGCATGGAAACAGGAAAAGCCGGCCTAATTGACAGGCTCCGTAAGCTCCGACTGGGAGAGGATAAAGATGAGCATATATATATATGAGGGCGTATATATATATATATGGGTTAAGGTTGATTTATATATATATGAATATATATATGGCATATATATGTTATTATATATATATACATACAAATCATGCCGCGTCAGCGGCCCATGGCCATCATCACAATGGTGAGAGAAAGATATATATATATATATATATAGTATATATAAGTTATATATATATATATATATATATGTTGCTATGTTGTTATTTATATATATATATATATTATAGTTATATATATATATATATACAGGCATATAAAGGCAGAAAATAGGTATATGGCGCATATGGCAGTAGTTATAGTAGCAGGAGTATATATATATATATAGTGTTATATATATATATATATATATATATATATATATATATATATATATATATATTTATAATTTTTAATACAAACTTCAAAGAGTAAACATCCGCATCCGTGACCCGCATCCGCATCCGCATCCGCATCCACCTACTTTAAGATCTGCATCCGCATCCGCATCCGCATCCTCATCATCTTCAAGATCCGCATCCGCATCCGTAACTGCAAACAGTCAAATTTTTGACATCCGGTCTACACGATACGAGGCGTGGCAGAGAGTGATATGAGGGTGGGCAGAGCAGGAGATATATATATATAGAGCAGCATAGTTACCTCCCAAAACCACAATGGCATATAGTATATATATATATATATATATATACATACATTGTATTGTAAACAAAGAACATAAATGGGATAACCCTGCTGGGATTGAACCTGGGCCCAAGCAGATGACCGCGTAAGTGCTTGACTACTACGCCACGATGGCCCAAAAGCAGGTACTGAACGTACAAATCTTCCTTTGGTGAATATAAGCACCCACCTGGGAGCCAGGATATGCTCTGCGTTCTCCTTCCCGTCCGACACACTCGGAACTTACGAGGTCGTCTGCTAGCCCAGGTTCAATCCCAGCAAGATGAATTAAATAGTATTTTTATCAATACTTATTACACTGCTGTGAGGTGTAGCGGATAAGCAGTTACCATCAATACAATATATCCCCTTGGCGATGCAGAAAGCTGCCACCTTGCTGTGCCTGCTAGACCCTCACACGCCCGAATGTGGACAGGAAGAGCGCGGCCTGTCCTGTTAGGTGGGTTCTTATATTCACCACAGGAAGATTTGTCGCGTTCTTCTTTAGTCAGTCCATCGGGGTGTAGTGGTCAAGCACTTACGCGGTCATCTGGTTAGCCCATGTCTTCAACCCAGCAGAGAAGCCACTCAATAGGTATTTTTATCAACAATTTTTTATTTCACTGCCGTGAGGTGTAGAAGAATGAGCAGTTACCTATCAATATATATATATAGTTATATATATATATATATATATATATATATATATTATATATATATATATATATATATATATATATATATATATATATATATATTATATATATATATATATATATATATATATATATATATTTATATATAAGGGTATATATATATTGTAAATAAGGTTATATGCAGTTATTATATATATATATATATATATATATTTATTTATATATATAAATATGTATATATATATATATATATATATGTGTGTGTGTGTGTGTGTGTGTGTGTGTGTGTGTGTGTGTATGTGTTTGTGAAGAAAATGGCTAGCAAAAATGATTTATTTTTTAAAATTATGAAAAGGAAATTAAAGTGGGTAATACTTCAAGTGAAAATTTAATAAGAGGAAGAGCGAAGAAAAAATTTCATTCATTTTAGTAGCATCATGATTTGAAAAGAAAGATTTTAGAAGAACTCTCTGTTAATCAATATGAGAGTCTATAAATATCATATCAAAATCGTTCAGCTATGCAAAAGAATGATGGAAATTGTCCATTGTTAATTCAGAAAGTTTGACATTTTCTCTTTATCTAGAAACTATGCATTCCTACCTAACCAAGCTGAAAGCGTAATGACATCATTAATTCTTCTAATTACTTCATAATAAAGAGGTATTTTATAGAATATTATCGGCATAGTCACAGTCAATCTTCGTTCGTAGGGACTGACGAAGTTTAGAGTTCGGCATACTTTTAATATTTTTTTTGTCATAAATGGTGTTAAATTTGTAAATAAAAAATTAGGGATGTTTCACGAGGGAATGGATAACCTACAATTTTAGAAATCTTCGTTCAGACAAATGTAACTATTTCTCCGTCATTACCCTAAGAGTAAGTAGGTTCCTAATTCAAAATCTTAATAAGAAGTAGAGCTCTTCCTCTTATTTCGATTGACACTTTCTAACTCTACATTCATAGTGACAGCAGTGATATGATACATAAAAAAAACTCTTGAAAACTTGTTCATCAATTGATACTCTTTGGGTTTTTTTTACATACTTTTTTCGGTTAAAAACAGGAAAGAGATTAAATCACCCAGTTCATGGTGTATAATAAAGATATTTCTTTTACAAAAAATGAATCTTTGTTTTGGGACATTACCAATTCTAAAGCACACATCTTGGTACACTTTGTCACACATCTGTAGAATGAGTCAACATATGATTAACGCATGAAAACGTGAATACAACTATCAAATATATATTTTATTATCTATATATTGGAAAAAAGAACTATCAAAATATAAATGAATATAAAATAATAAGTGTTGCTTTGGTTGAATAAATAAAAATATTATTTCCTCAATCCAATCTTCTATTTAGAACATTTTAAGTTATTGTGAAATGTAGGATATTCCTTACAGCATAACCATCTATGAAGACATAGTAACGTAAAATATTCATTTATAGGATACTTATATCCTCCTAGTTAATTTGTTGCCGTTTACATTTAAGTGTCACATTTTGATAAACTAGATTACTAGATTGTATCAATACGAGATGAATTGGAGATGATGTAAAGTTAAAACTCTAAAAAAAAATGTGAATCTTATTCCGAAATAAATAAAGTTTTAGAAAGTATTCTATTTTATCCTAAGAAATGTATTACGTTTTATTTTACTCTTGCGTAGTTATAAAGGTTAGATTTATATTGGTTTTGTATGCTACTTTGAACAAATTTGCCTGAAGATGGGTAGGTGCCTTAAATTATATAATACCTTCTGAAAAGTACGGATTTCAGTGACATAGCCGGGTGTGAAGCATTGAGATTATAACTGTCAGACCTAATGATATTGAAATCAAAATAGAGAATTGCTTAAAGAAAAACACTTCAGAGAATGTCACATACGGAAAAGGAGTGATAATTCATTCAAACCATTTTCTTCGTGCTAAGATTCGCGAAAAAGAAGCTTAATTTCCTTAAGATATTAAATCCATTTCGTCTAGAAGTGCAAGTAAATTTATTTTCGTATCTTTCTTATTTAGAATATTCGAATATCAGAAAATAAGAGCTAGTACAAAGACACATGAGCCTGTTAAAGATTGTCATACATATAAAATCTATCTATGAATTTATTTCCTGCATTTATTTTTACATTACAACAATCATTTACAGGTAAAACCCCAATCACGATGAAAATATAAAAGAAATATTTATATATTATTACACAAATCTAGAGTAGACTACAATAGAATTAAAAATAAGTTGAATATGGAAAAATGAAACTGTAATTGAATTCCTTTGAATATTTGTAAATATATTGAATTTAGCGTTTTATTTTTAACATCTATTAGCGGTTTCTAAACCAATGTCAACAGTGTTGCCACTGAACAATATACAGAGCACTCAATTTCCATACAGAGCACTCAACTTCCATACAGAGCACTCAATTTCCATACAGATAATTCAACTTCCATATAAAGCATTCAATTTCCATACAGAGAAATTAACTTCCATACAGAGCATTCAATTTCCATGCAGAGATATTAACTTCCATACAGAGCACTCAATTTCTATAAAGAGAACTCAACTTCCATATAGAAAACTTCCATACAGAGTACTCAATTTCCATACAGAGAACTCAGCTTCCATATATAAAGCATTCAATTTCCTACAGAGAAATTAGCTTCCATACAGAGCATTCAATTCCCACACAGATATATTAACTTCCATACAGTGCACTCAATTTCCATACAGAGAACTCAACTTCCATATAGAAAACTTCCATACAGAGCACTCAGTTTCCATACAAAGACTTCAACTTCCATACAGAGCACTCAATTTCCATACCGAACACTCAACATTCCTTGTTGCTCCACATCTCCAAACTTTCATTAAATAAAATCGAAGCATAAGAAAGTTTGAAAATGGAATTAAGAAATTTTATTTCAATCGTTAATTTAATAGTTAGTATTCGCAAAACTCTTGTCTCATCTTCATCGTGTCTATATAGTGTAATTGTATAGCTTAATTTAGCAAACAAATTTTTTATGGCAACCGATATATCTGGTCTACCAACGTGAGATATTATTATTATTATTATTATTATTATTATTATTATTATTATTATTATTATTATTATTATTATTATTATTATTATTATTATTATTATTATTATTATTATTATTATTATTATTATTATTATTATTATTATCATTATTATTATTATTATTATTATATTATTATTATATTATTATATATTATTATTATTTTATTAGCAGGAAGGACAGAAACAATCCTATATAAAATATGTCCTATATAAATAAGAATCATGAAAGATACAAAAATCAATGAACAAAACAAAGAAGAAAACACTAGGATTAGAAATTACCAATCATAAAAAAGCAAGTCTGACATGCAAGTTACGAGTAATTAATAGTTATATAAATAATTAATATTTATATAAATAACTGGGGATGTAAAATCCCCCTCAAAAGTAATAAAATTTATGTATTTTTATGGGAAGAAAAAAAAAGAGGTCTTTATCTAGAGGCCTATTTACCCTAAAATATTTGCTTTTTCTCTTCGGGTGACTTATGTAAACAAACTTTGGTTGACAGGTTATAAATATTTGAACAGATAAAATGAGTCTCTTCCCCCGATTACACAAAATCAACACCTTGCTTTTTTTTTATTAACCAATATTGCAAGTATGGAATTATTCTATTTAATAAATTTATTTGATGTAATATCTGTTTATATATATATATATATATATATATATATATTATAATATATATATATATATATATATATATTATATATATATATATATATATATATTATATAGAAAGAATATATATATATATATATGGTTATATATATATATATATATATATATGGTGTATATATATATATATTATGATATATATATATATTAATATAATTCGTATATATATATATATATATTATATAGGTAGCATATATATATATATATATATATATTTTATATATATATATATATATATATATATATATATATATATATATATATTATGGACATTTATAAGTGGTTGACCCCGTTAATATTAGGTTAGGTTAATTTTGGGTTAAGTTTGATTAATAAAATTAAAATAGGTTAGGTTAGGTTAGGTTATGCTAGGTTAGGTTAGGTTAACAACTGTATTTAAAAAAAAAAATAATTAGAACTTCGATATAGGATTTATTGATTTTCGCTCCTGGGAGTCAACCACTTTAAAATAGCCTATATATATATACATATATATATATAAGTTATATATAGATAACGTATATTTAAGGCTTCAAGGTCGGATAAGGTTATATATATTAGCAGTTATATATATATATATATATATATAAAATGTAAACACCCCTCCCCTGAATATTCTGCCCGTGAGTGGTGTGACAACTGTAAATATATATATATATAAAGTAGTTATATATATATATATATATATTATATATATATATATATTGCTGTTGCTATATATATATATTGATATATATATATATATCTATATATATATATATATATATATATATATATATATATATATATATATATATATATATATATATATATATATATATTTCCATACAATCCACGCAATCCATATTTAAAATCTCAAATTTGTTTTTATTTTCTTATTGAATCTTATATATTTTTTGACGCTGAACACAGAAATGACCTCATTTTTTTCTAGTCATCGATATTGATACTTTGAGAGTTATTGCAAAATTTAAGTTTTGGCATTTTTATGGTTTGTTAATGAACTTACACACTGTAGGTACTTATTTACAATTTTTTTATTTGAAGGTTTAAATTTATTACGAAGAGAAACTTAAAAAAGACTTTTACTTGATAAGATACATTCTAATATCCCCAAAATATAAGTCAATGCTTTAATATGCCAAAACATGCTTACTTTGCATTTAAAAGGCTTTGTGGATCGTGCTTTCTTTTGTGAGTCAGATTTACCTCTTATCAAAACCACATATAATCACCCATCATGGTACTATCCCAACATCCCTTTTATCGCTCTTTCCATTGTCTGATTATCCTGGTGAAATAGCCTGAACGCTATCCAATACTTGGTTCCCTCTCACAATTTTGGTGGAAATGTTAGATTAGAACTAACATAATATCCACACACATAATAAAATGAATCTGCCAACGTTTTAAAGACCGTCTACTTGTAATTTTATAAGTGTTTATTATATTATTACTAATATTCTGAAAATTATAAAAGATACTTAAGTTTGGTACCTTACCTTCAATTATATCATTGCACTAGAATGTAGTTAAATAATGGTATATATATAATATATAAAAAGAGAAATATGTATATATAAATTATCCATATATATATATATATATATATATATATATATATTATATATATATATATATATATATATATATATATATGTTATATATATATGTTATATATATATATATATAAAGATAAAGATATATATATAGTTATATATATATATATATATGTTATTATAATATATATTATATATATATATATATATATATATATATATATATATAAAAATATATATATATATATATATATATATATATATATTTTTTTCTTTTCAAAATTATCAATCACCACTCACGGGCTGGGTCCTTCTCAAGGAGGGGGCGGGAAATAAACAAAGAAAACCCACCCAATTCCAAGCCTAACGCAAATCTCTCAGTGCAGACATGGGTTTTAAAGAGAGGAAGATTAAATTAAGCAGTAGGAAAACAGAAGATGGCAAGGAGTTCACAGAACAGAAGTGCTGGAAAGTAATGAGGCACCACAACGAACGAGTCTGAGATTTAATGCTCACGCAAAATGCATGCGAGAGCATGGCACCCCTTTTATTGCGAGGGCGTATCGCAACAGGTGGAATGCGAGTGGCCAAATTCCTCCGAGCATCTACCGTTGTAGTACCTATAGAAAAGGAGATAGTGCGCCAACGTCAGGTCGCAGAGATAGAGGGTCAATAAGAGAGTTAGAGTAAATGTTAATTAGTCTCTTATAGCTTTAGACTCAACCCTGTTCAAAAGAAGGTGGAGCCGGAGCCCCCCAGATGTGAGAGCAGAACAGTACTCCAAACAAGCGAATAAGGCCCTTATATAACTGGAGAAGCAGCAGAAGAAAAAAATTCCCACAACCTAACAGAACCCAGTTTCTTTGAGGCCACCTTAACAACCGTTTGTGATAGGAGGTTTCCAAGATAATTTTTTGTTTATGTTCAGACCAAGAATGTTTATGTTGTCAACAGGTGAGACGTTAGAACCGCCGAAGAAAATAGGAAAGTTAGGGCATTGAGAGGGAGATAAAAGTGGAAGTTGAGTTTTCAAAGAGTTGAATTTCACAAGGTTGTGCAGGCCCCACCCGGGAACTCTGATCCAGGGTCGGCAAGAATAGAACTCAGAAAGTTTAGCACGAGAGGCAACTCTAGATGCAAAAGAGAGGGAGCAGATTTGAAATGAGGAAGAATGAGGAAAGAAAACACTTCCGGTGGCCAAGAGGAACAGAGTTAAAGTGCAGCGAGGAGATCGTTGATGAAAGTGTTAAATAAAGCTGAGATGCAAACTGAACCTTGAGGGAACACCCACAATTAACAACAGGAAAGGAGGAGCAGCCTGCCCAACAAATTGCGCGATATGATGACCAGAGAGAAACTTGACAAGAGTGCTAAAGAGAAGGGAGGAAACCCAAAAAGGAAGGGAGCTTAGGAGAGTAGCGACGCATGCCATTCCCTGTCAAAGATCAAAAGCCCTTGATATATCGAGTGCCACCCACCTAAGACTCCCCATAGTCCTTAAGGGCAGAAGACCATAAATCAGTAAGATAGATAGTATGTCACCAGTTGAATCTCGAGCGTCGAAAGCCATACTGATGACTGAAAGAATGAGACTCCAGATGATCCAGGAAATGAGAGTGAAGAAGAGTTTTTAAAAGATCTTAGATAGAATATAAAGGATAGAGTTTATGGTGGACATAAGCGAAAGGACGCATGGCTGCCCTTTACTGCCGACATGGCGCTTCCGTATTGAGGTGAAATGTACAAGTATTAAGGCATAGAGAGTAGAGTTGATCGAGGACAGGGGCCAGCTTTGAAGCACACCTCAGAACACGGGAGGTACCGCCATCCAAGCCTAATACTTCCTGATACTATAGATTCTAGAATCCCATACACCCGATCATGTAATCACGGAAGAGGCATAGGAAACCTGAGAGAGAGGAGAAGTAGGAGGAGGGATGCTGGAATCATCCTAAAATTAGATGAAAAAGGGAGGCCGAAGAGATCTTTTCAGTAGGAGAGTTAGCTACAGAAACGTCAGAGCGAATAAGGGAATAAGTGGAGAAAGCGCAGATTTACAAAAAGTTATTAGAGATGTTTTTGGCAAGAGGCCAAGAAATTTTTTACCAGGAGAGCTGGTGGTTGTCGCACTTTTCGGTGTAAAGCGCTTAGCCTAATGAATAGCCCTGGCAACGATTCCGAGCAGAATGGAAATTAGTAAGAGTGATAGAAGAACGAGAGTTTTTCCATGCCCATACGCAATGTCTCTCTCCTGAATGGAGCGAGAACATTCCCATCGAACCATGGATTTTGTAGAAAAAAAGATTTAGCTGAAGGATAAATGGAACCCCGCTCATACCCTTGAACGATTACGGCCCCCACCCTTTTTCAGCGGTGACCGAAGCGTTCCGAGTCAAATAAAATGTGATTCATACTCCAATCATAGCGCAGCAAACACGTAACGCCCCCACTTCCGCCTGATTAAAGTGCCAGAGTACGTTTGGGGCATGGTGGAGCTGCTTGGGTGGTGAAAAAGTTTTAAAATTAAGAGCTACAAGATTGTGTTCGGAGTTACCGATAGGAGGGAAAATATGATTTGAGTATCGGGAAGGAGTAGTGGGGAAACATAAATCAAGCGTGTTCGAGAATTGGTTAGGTCGATCTAGTATGTGCAAGCCTTTAATTAACTGTTCCAGATCGTTGAGAATACCGAATGCTTGGCCCCTCCTCCCGCGTATCAATGTGAGAGGAGCCCAACCCCTCAGTGTGATAAACGTTGAAATCACCTAAATAGATGATCTCAGCATTTGGATGGGAAGAAGTAACAGTCTCATGAGAAGTAGTAAGATATTCAAAAAGGAGGTGAAAATCTGTTCCGTTAGGGGAGCAGTAGCAGAAACACAAGAAAATGGTAGTAGTAGGGAGAAAGATTTTAAGCCACAGAACATCGAAATTAGGAGATTCAAGATTCTCGAGACGTGTTAAAGGAGTGTTAGCGTGTATATAGTCTCTGAGTCCACCATTTATGCGGATATTATAGAAAAGGTTATAGTTGGAGATATTAAGTTTATTTGAAAAAGAATCCCTGGCTAGCTGGGTCTCAGACAGTAATAAAACGTTAGGTAGAGAGTTAGCGAGGTGATATTCCACAGATTCATGGTTAGCTTTGAGGCCACGAACGTGGGTCAAAAAGTCAATAGAGAACCCCAGACTGCGCCCACCTACATCTTCCCTGTCCAGTCATACAAACAGACAGCCACACAAACAAAACAAACACATAAATTAGACGTTATATATATGTTATATATATATATATATATATATATATATATATATATATATATATATATATATATATATATATAAAAGAATATAAATAAAAAAAATATAAGTATAAATATATATGTCCTGTCTACGCTAAAACTCTCATGTTAAATGCATTACAACTATTCTGCACACAGAGGCCATGCTAAATCATCTACAATAAGAAAGATTTCACAAATGAATTTAAAATGCTAAATAATAAATAAATGATTAGAGAAAACTAAAAACATATTTGGAATCTACATAAAACGGAATAAAAAACAATAAAAATCTGAAGAAACAAATATTTTTTTTTTTTTTTTTTAACGGTAACCACCATACAAAATGAGATGCCAATAAATATTTCCTGCCGTCGTAACACAAAAACGGTCAATGGTAGAGAAAAACTAAAGACATATTTGGAATCTGCATAAAAATCAATCTGAATAAAAAACAATAAAAAAAATCAGAACAAACAAAAAAAATTTTTTTTTTTTTTGTAACATTGTGTTATATTAGAAATGTCTAATTATTTTTAATATTAATATAATGCGGTGTAATATTCAGTGTGCTCTGGAATAGTGTATTCTGTACGTTTTGAACTATTACTACTACTACTACTACTACTACTACTACTACTACTACTACTACTACTACTACTACTACTACTACAACTACTGTGGCTTAGGTCCTGAGTTCGATTCGTAGACTATCTAGTAAACTATTCTTATATGTAGTGCAATACCGTGAAGTGTGAACTAGTATAATAATATACTATTGAGTTTAATTAAAGACACATTTGAGTTTCTATTGAATCCATTTATCAATTTACGAAATTATTGAGTGTTTATTGTCACTGATTTTATTTAACTTTGAAGTTTAAGATTAAACTTTTGGGAAGTGTTAAGTAAGTAAACACTACATACTACTACACGACTACACTAATACACTACTACACAATACACTATATACAAGTATATTCTGTTTATTCTGTATCTCCACCTGTAGTTTATACCCGTAATTGACTTTTCATTTATATTTATTTAATATTTTTATAATTTTAATTCCGCTCAAATGGATTTAATTCGATTGCGACCTCTCTCTCTCTCTCTCTCTCTCTCTCTCTCTCTCTTACTTGAGGTTGATAAAGACTCTAAGAAGGAAATCAGTAAATTTTATGTAGAGAAACAATTAAATATAGTATATTATTATTTCTTAAGCTTATATTAACTAGATCAATAAGTAATAATATATTTTATAATATAGTATATTAAATATAGTATATTATAAATATAGTATATTAAATATAGTATAGTATATTAAATATAGTATATTAAATATAGTATACTATTATCTTAAGCTTATATTAACTAGATCAATACATAATAATATATTTTATAATATTCCTCAAGGAACTTTTAGCTCAGGGTTACGGACGTAGATTTCTTTAAAAAGTAATTTGTCTTAACAATCAAATAAATAAATAAATAAATAAATAAATAAATAAATAAATAAATATTATAAAAACTGTTTCAAAATTAAATCGAAAGTTTAATTATAATTTTAATAAATGATTAAACAAAAATATTATAAAATCTATATATCGAACTTTGAAACGAATGTAATTTGCCAGATAATAAGTCAATAATAAAATCAATTAATGGCTAGAAACACATTATATATATATATATATA